>JALXFT010004626.1:45000-50000 GCA_023376895.1 Aspiorhynchus laticeps | reverse complement strand
TCTGACTCATTAAATCCTTCCTCACTCGTCATCATCATCATCATCACTCATGTGGTTTTCATTCTGCTGAGTTTATGGTTTAATTTCCTGCGCTCATGACTAAACGGATGCATGTCAGGCGAACTGTAGAAATGTCCATGTCTAGAGTTGTAGTCAAGACCACCTAATCCGAGACAAAACCAAGACCAAGGCAGGTCGAGACCGAGTCAAGACCAAGACCAGACCAGCATTGCTCAAATTCATCTAAAGGATCCATATTTACTGCCTGAGAAATGCCTTATTTTTAATCATTAAATACAATAATAAGACACTTACAGAGCTGTTACCAATCAAATGAAATCTAACAACAAAACTCATCTTTGCACGGCAGTGGTGGCACAGAAGCTGCATCTCAATTGGTACAATTACAAATGCATAAATAATGTTAAAAAAATTGTTTACTGAATGTTTTTATAAAAGCATTTTTTAAAAAAAAAAACAGTTCTCTTGGTCTTGTGATATTGCTTAATTCTATCATATTATAATATGAAAATCCACATCTCAAGCACTTATACTCTCAAGCACTTTCTTTTGCAACAATATCTTGAATTTTGTGGGAGTATGTATTAATTTTGGTGACATTTTTGACACAGTCCCTCAATAATTTCTGACACGGCCAAGTGTTCTATTTACCCCGCGAGTTCTCCGCGGTCATCGCTACTGCCGTTTACATTCCACCTCAGGCAGACACGAGCTTGGCTTTGTCCAAACTCCACGAAGAGCTAAGCGGCTACATCAACAAACACCCTGACACTGCCTCTATCATCGCAGGGGACTTTAACAAAGCCAACCTCAGGAAGGTCATGCCGAACTTTCACCAGCATGTATCCTGTCCAACTAGAGGACCGAATACACTGGATCACTGCTACACTCAGTTTAAGAATGCCTATAAAGCTCGGACCCAGCCAGCTTTGGGTAAGTCTGACCACGCCGCCATTTTCCTCACACCGGAATACAAACAAAGGATCGTTCAGGAATCCCCGGTGAAGAGGGAAGTGACGCGCTGGTCCTCCCACTCTGAAGCTATGCTACAGGCGTCTCTTGATGACGTCGACTGGGACATGTTCCGGGTGAGTTCAGCTGACGTCAGCGAGTTCACGGATGTAGCACTAAGCTTTGTTTACATGCTAACCGACCAAGCCACTGAAACGGTAACAATAAGGACATTCTCTAATCAGAACCCGTGGGTGGACAGATCAATCCGTGCTGCGGTTAACCAACGCACTGCCGCATACAACGCCGGTCTTTTGTCAGGAAACATGAGCGACTACAAAGCATCATGTTATGCTCTCCGACGGGCAGTTAGAGCTGCTAAACTCCGATACAGAGAGAGAATTGAGTCACACTTTCAGCTCAATGACTCTCGACGCATGTGGCAGGGACTGAAGACCATCTGTTCCTCTGGAAATAACCCCTCCGCCGAGGTGAGAGCAGATCCATTGCTGGCCGAAGAGCTAAACACCTTCTACGGCCGCTTCGAACGCAACGACGGCGCGACTCTGCCGATCAGCGCGTCAGGAAGCAGCAGACAGAGCAGCGATGTTGATCATGTTATCACCGTGACGGAGGACGAGGTCCGGAGAGAATTAAGGAGAGTAAACATCAGAAAAGCCGCCGGACCTGATGGGATTACCGGACGCGTCTTGAGATCGTGCGCCGATCAGCTTGCTGGTTTGTTTACTTCCATCTTTAATGAGTCCCTTGCTACCTCTGTGATCCTCACCTCATTTAAGAAATCTGTCATCATCCCTGTGCCTAAGAACAGTAAACCCTCTTGCCTGAATGACTATCGTCCAGTTGCCCTTACACCAACAGTCATGAAGGTTTTTGAGAGACTCTTAAAGAAACACATATGCTCCTCCATCCCTGCTACCTTGGACCCTCTTCAGTTTGCCTATCGCCCAAATAGGTCTACTGACGATGCCATCTCTCAGGTACTGCACTCCTCCCTCACTCATATTGACAGCAAAAATGGCAATTATGTCAGACAGTTATTCATTGACTATAGCTCAGCTTTCAATACTATAGTCCCCTCCAAGCTAGCTGTCAAACTCTCAGACCTCGGCCTAAACACTCCACTCTGTGACTGGATCCAGGACTTCCTCACCGGCAGACCACAAGTGGTGAAAATGGGCCAGTTCACCTCCAACTCCATCACCCTGAACGTAGGAGCCCCGCAGGGCTGTGTTCTGAGTCCCCTGCTCTACTCTCTCTACACACACGACTGTGTGTCCTCTCACAGCCCCACTTCTATTGTCAAATTTGCTGATGATACTGTGGTTCTGGGCCTCATTTCCAACAATGATGAGACCGCATACTTGGGTGAGGTAGAGAGACTAACATCATGGTGCCAGGACAACTGTCTCTCTCTGAACGTGAGCAAAACTAAAGAGCTGATTGTAGACTTCAGGAAGAGACAGCAGCGGCCCTACACTCCTCTTATGATCAGCGGGACCCCTGTGGAGAGGGTGGGCAGCTTCAAGTACCTCGGTGTAAACATCTCCGAGGACCTGACTTGGACTGCACACATTCAAACACAGGTCAAGAAAGCCAGGCAAAGACTGTACCATCTGCGACAGCTGAGGAAATTCAGGGTCTCACCAGCAATCCTGAAAACTTTCTATTCAGGGGCCATAGAAAGTGTATTGACTCAGTGCATCTCAGTGTGGTACAGTAACGCCACAAATCAGGACTGCAAAGCTCTGCAGAGAGTCGTGCGCTTAGCTGAGCGCATCTCTGGGTCTGCCCTCCCCTCTCTGCAGGACATCTACCTCAAACACTGCAGAAGCAGAGCTGCAAAAATAATCAAGGACTCAAATCACCCCGGTAACCGTCTTTTCATCTCACTGCCATCTGGCAAGCGCTTCAGGAGCATGATGGCAAAAACTGAGAGACTGAGGAGGAGCTTCTACCCTCAGGTCATCAGGCTCCTAAACTCAGTCTCATAACATCTACTGGACTCAATTTAATTAACTGTAACACCCATCATTCTCCATCTTCCGCATTGCTGCTATGTGTACCGGTACATACCCGGTACAACCTGTTTGCACATTCCTCTTGCACATCCCTGGTTATATTAATATTTATTAAACCCACAGTAGACTATATTGCACATTTTAGTTCATTGCACATTTTACTCCTTATTTTATTCTTGTTTTTACTATTATTATTATTATTACTTTATTTTTTAGCTTATTCCTACCTATATTATATATATGCTCCTGTGTTATGTATCATCTTTTATTTTTATTTTTTTTTGCACTGTCCATTGAGCGGACCTGTCCTGACCTACATTTCACTACTGATTATACCCTGTATGATTGTGTATGTGACAAATAAACAAGAACCTTGAGGTGACCCTCTACAGAGAGGGGAGCAATGCTAGCTCGACCAACCAGGAGAGCATGAGGCTGCTGTGACAGCTCCGGAGAGCAGGGAACTCAACTCTCAGCACGAGAGGGGATCCAGACGCTCAGAAGGGAGCAGCATGCTCATAGGTGACCCTCTATGGTGAGGGGAGCAATGCTAGCCACTACCTGAAACCTCAGTAGCCCTCCAGTAGCCACAACACTCTAGGCAAGGGCTCAGGGAGATGCTACTTAAAACCCCCGAGAGGGGAGCAGTCCCTGAGCTAGTATATAGATATCCTCAGATAGCCATGCACCTTCCTCAAAAGGCGGTGTCCCCTGTCCAGAATGATAGTTTAAAAAGACCCGCAGGTCCTGGAATTGCAGTGCTGGGGACCTGCTGCCCAAGGAGGCTCCACAGAGACCTACGACTGGGCCACACAATCCAGGGGTCTCGTCCCAGCCTGGATCTAGTATCGACGAGTGAGGTCATCACTGCACGAAAGAAACAGGTAAACACACCAAAAATGACAGGTTTCCCAGAAATACTGCAAAGAATGGTTACACAATACCAGTTTTTCTGTAGAACTGGATCGTACTCACCCATCCATGGTTCCTGCGCATGAGACCAGTCCCGGAGGCGAAGTCCGAAGAGTCGAGTCCGGACCATCAGTAAGGTAGTTTCTATGAAACATAGAACTTAACCAAAACATCATAAGTCCAGCATAGAGACCGCAATGTGTTTCAAGCACAGATTCTAGGTTCCCACCCAACCCCGGTCAGGTGGAGTAACCCGTGGTTGCAGGGGAATTAGAGAGGGGAAGATGAGGGCCGATGCAGTGCCCCCCCCCCCCCCCCCCCCGAGGGAAAGGGGTAGATGTTTCACTCACCCTGGTCCGGACGAGAGTGTTGCGAACGCTTCGTCTGGATCACCTCCCTCAGGTCTTGCCTATCTCTCTTTGACCCGCGCCTCCATCTAGCTCTACCCGCAGGCGGGGGAGGGGCACGGGCCACGACACTAGCCCTCTGTGCCCATCTCTGATCCTCAGACGGAGATGGGTCAGGACCCCTGCGTTGTTCGGGCTCAGACCTGGACCTTCTAGGAATGAAGGATTTGAAGGCCGCTGAGCGCGCCTTCGCCTCCCTAAACTTCTCGACCACCGTCTCGACGGAGGTACCGAAAAGCTCGGAAGGCGAAACCGGAGCATCGAGCAGAAAGCCCTTTTCTTTCTTCCCGATATCTGCCAGGTTCACCCACAGATGTCTCTCCGTTACCACCATGGCCGCCATAGACCTGCCCATGGCAGTGGCGGCCTGCTTAGTGGCACGGAGAGCCAAATCCGTGGTGCGGCGCAGCTCAGCCACTTCATCAGGTGTCAAGCCCTGACCCTTATCCAGGTCTTTCAGCAGATCAGCCTGGTAAGCCTGAAGCACCGCCATCGTGTGCAACGAAGCGACAGCCTGACCTGCTGCTGTGTATGCCTTGCCATTTAAGCGAGATGTTTCCTGAAGGGGCTTAGATGGCAAGGAGGGAGCTCTGTGTGTGTGTGTGAGTGTGTGTGTGTGTGTGAGTGTGTGTGTGTGTGTGTGAGTGTGTGTGTGTGTTTGTGTGTG
>JALXFT010004626.1:35000-37500 GCA_023376895.1 Aspiorhynchus laticeps | reverse complement strand
GAGATATAAACTCATAATTGCAGATATAAACTCATAATTGCAGATATAAACTCATAATTGCAGATATAAACTCAGAAGTATGAGATATAAACTCATAATTGCAGATATAAACTCATAATTGCAGATATAAACTCAGAAGTATGAGATATAAACTCATAATTGCAGATATAAACTCATAATTGCAGATATAAACTCATATTATAAACTCATAATTGCAGATATAAACTCAGAATTGCAGATATAAACTCAGAAGTATGAGATATAAACTCATAATTGCAGATATAAACTCAGAATTGCAGATATAAACTCAGAAGTATGAGATATAAACTCATAATTGCATATATAAACTCATATTATAAACTCATAATTGCAGATATAAACTCAGAAGTATGAGATATAAACTCATAATTGCAGATATAAACTCATATTATAAACTCATAATTGCAGATATAAACTCAGAAGTATGAGATATAAACTCATAATTGCATATATAAACTCATATTATAAACTCATAATTGCAGATATAAACTCAGAAGTATGAGATATAAACTCATAATTGCAGATATAAACTCATAATTGCAGATATAAACTCATATTATAAACTCATAATTGCAGATATAAACTCAGAAGTATGAGATATAAACTCATAATTGCAGATATAAACTCAGAATTGCAGATATAAACTCAGAAGTATGAGATATAAACTCATAATTGCATATATAAACTCATATTATAAACTCATAATTGCAGATATAAACTCAGAAGTATGAGATATAAACTCATAATTGCAGATATAAACTCATAATTGCAGATATAAACTCATATTATAAACTCAGAATTGCAGATATAAACTCAGAAGTATGAGATATAAACTCATAATTGCAGATATAAACTCATATTATAAACTCATAATTGCAGATATAAACTCAGAAGTATGAGATAGAAACTCAGAATTGCAGATATAAACTCATAATTGCAGATATAAATTCATAATTGCAGATATAAACTCATATTATAAACTCATAATTGCAGATATAAACTCAGAAGTATGAGATATAAACTCAGAATTGCAGATATAAACTCAGAATTGCAGATATAAACTCAGAAGTATGAGATATAAACTCAGAAGTATGAGATATAAACTCATAATTGCAGATATAAACTCAGAAGTATGAGATATAAACTCAGAAGTATGAGATATAAACTCATAATTGCAGATATAAACTCAGAAGTATGAGATATAAACTCATAATTGCAGATATAAACTCAGAATTGCAGATATAAACTCAGAAGTATGAGATATAAACTCAGAAGTATGAGATATAAACTCATAATTGCAGATATAAACTCAGAAGTATGAGATATAAACTCAGAAGTATGAGATATAAACTCATAATTGCAGATATAAACTCAGAAGTATGAGATATAAACTCATAATTGCAGATATAAACTCAGAATTGCAGATATAAACTCAGAAGTATGAGATATAAACTCAGAAGTATGAGATATAAACTCATAATTGCAGATATAAACTCAGAAGTATGAGATATAAACTCAGAAGTATGAGATATAAACTCAGAAGTATGAGATATAAACTCAGAATTGCAGATATAAACTCAGAAGTATGAGATATAAACTCATAATTGCAGATATAAACTCAGAATTGCAGATATAAACTCAGAAGTATGAGATATAAACTCAGAAGTATGAGATATAAACTCATAATTGCAGATATAAACTCATAATTGCAGATATAAACTCATAATTGCAGATATAAACTCAGAAGTATGAGATATAAACTCATAATTGCAGATATAAACTCATAATTGCAGATATAAACTCATAATTGCAGATATAAACTCAGAAGTATGAGATATAAACTCATAATTGCAGATATAAACTCATAATTGCAGATATAAACTCAGAAGTATGAGATATAAACTCATAATTGCAGATATAAACTCATAATTGCAGATATAAACTCATAATTGCAGATATAAACTCATATTATAAACTCATAATTGCAGATATAAACTCAGAAGTATGAGATATAAACTCATAATTGCAGATATAAACTCATAATTGCAGATATAAACTCATATTATAAACTCATAATTGCAGATATAAACTCAGAAGTATGAGATATAAACTCATAATTGCAGATATAAACTCAGAATTGCAGATATAAACTCAGAAGTATGAGATATAAACTCATAATTGCAGATATAAACTCATATTATAAACTCATAATTGCAGATATAAACTCAGAAGTATGAGATATAAACTCATAATTGCAGATATAAACTCATAATTGCAGATATAAACTCATATTATAAACTCATAATTGCAGATATAAACTCAGAAGTATGAGATATAAACTCATAATTGCAGATATAAACTCAGAATTGCAGATATAAACTCAGAAGTATGAGATATAAACTCATAATTGCAGATATAAACTCATATTATAAACTCATAATTGCAGATATAAACTCAGAAG
>JALXFT010004626.1:0-27500 GCA_023376895.1 Aspiorhynchus laticeps | reverse complement strand
TTTCTGATCAGTCTGATCGATTGATCGCGGTTTATAACATTCATATGTCAGTGGTTGGTTAAACTGTACTGGTTAGTGGATAACACACCTAACTTAACTCAGATAGTGAGGTGGATGTTGAATAAACGTGTCTCTCAAGTTTGGATGACACATATTAAAGAAAACCCAATTATTATTATGAATGCAAATCTATTTAAAATCCCAAATGGAAAGTTTCCACTAAGTTTGTTTGTGTGATGGTGTATTAATCAATATGATTGATAACCCTAACCCTAACCAACACTTATTCAGACACCTTCAACATTTCTCATATTACAGTTTATTTGTTATAGTTTAAAAAATGGTTATAAAAAATGAGAATAACTCAGTTAAACTGCATCAGAACAAATTAATATTGATGATAACTGATAGAAAGGTATGTAATGAATTGGGTTGAATAGCTGTCAGATGTTAAATTTAAGAACTCAATTGAATAAAACCAATTTATCTCAATTAATTACCAATAAATGCTTCATTTAGTTCAGTCTGTGTGTGAAAACATCTCATTAGCAATTAAAGAAAAACATGATCAGCTAAAAGTGTCTGAATTTTTGCTCCCATATTTTACTGGTAGTCCACTTTATGAAGAATTTCTGGGTATAATATTTCACATTTTACTTTATTTTGCTATCCTCACTTACATAAATGAACTATAGAGTCCTGCACCCGCTAGAAAAAAATATATATCAAAAATGATATCTACACTCTAAAAAATGCTGGGTTAAATATGGACAAACCCAGCAATTGGGTTGTTTTTGACCCAGCGGTTGGGTTACTGCCCCGAAGGTTGGGTTAAACATTTAACCCGGGTTAAACATTTAACCCAACTGTTGGTTGAAAACAACCCAATTGCTGGGTTGTCCATATTTAACCCAGCATTTTTTAAAGTGTAGTAACTGAATAATTTTTGCTTTGACTGTATGTTAATGCCAGTGGTTGGTTAAACTGTACTAGTTACTGGATAACATATGTTAACTTAACTGTCAGATAGTGAGTTGGATGTTAGTAATGCGTCTCTCGAGTTGGGATGACTTTATTATTTGTGTAAAGTATGTGGTTTTCTTTAAAAAAAGAAATCAAATAATTATTATGTGCTCTGTGAATCTATATTTAAAATCCCAAATGGAAAGTTTCCACTTGATGCTGTCTGATGCTGTATTGATCAGTCTGATTGATTGATAGATTGATTAGCAGTTTAAGTGCCAGTGGTTAGTTAAACTGTACTGGTTACTGGATAACACGCCTGTTAAAGGGATAGTTCACCCAAAAATGAAAATTCTGTCACTATTTACTCACCCTCAAGTAGATCCAAACCTGTATGAATGTCTTAGTTCTGCTGAACACAAAGGAAGATATTTTGAAGAATGAGGGAAACAGAGCAGTTCTGGGGCACCATTGACTTCCATAGTATTTTTTTTCCTACTATGGAAGTCAATGGTGCCCCAAAACAGCCTGATTACAAACTTTCTTCAAAATATCTTCCCTTGTGTTCAGCAGAACTAAGACATTCATACAGGTTTGGATCTACTTGAGGGTGAGTAAATAGTGACAGAATTTTCATTTTTGGGTGTACTGTCCCTTTAAATATGAGTAGGATGTTGGAAAATATGTCTCAAGTTTGTCTGACGTTATTTTTGTTTGCAAGTAGAAAAATATATAAGGTTTTCTCCTAAAGACAATCAATCAAACAAACAAAAAATATAAATAAATAACATTTATTGTTTATTTAATTATTATTATTACTATTATAAATGACGTTCAAAACAATATATTATTACTATTATTATTTTTATAATACACACTCTAAGAAAATCAGTAAAAATAAGGCACAATATCAGTATTTTGATTTTTTTTTGTGTGTGTTTTTCCTGTATTTTGAATATTGCACTGCATTTCAATGTGTTTTAGGTCGACGGAAATGTCTGTAAAATTAATATCCTGGCACTTTTTAATTTTTTTAAACGGTGTATATTCTTTTGTCATTGTGAGTTTGATCCCCATTCAGACTCCAGTAATCCCAAATGAAAATGTCATGGAAATAAGTGTGCCAAAGGGTGCGAGAGCCTTGTTTAAAGCTAGAGACTGTGTTACACAACTTTATTTGATCAAGAATAACTCCTTGCGCACTAACATGTGTGAAACGTCAGATATCATGCAGTGAAAGGATGCTCTCATACGCCACACAAGCACATCTGTGACCATCAGTCATATTTACTGTACGTGCTTTATCTTCTCTCCTTCTCAAACTGTAATAAAGCTGTAAAACTAGAGCTCATAATCACTCCTGATTCCGTGGTTTAATAGAAATCTCACCTGTTATTGCACTCTATGGAAATGATTACGCAAACCTGTGGTAGATCAGGGCGAGTTAGGGTTTAAGCAAATTAGTTCCTCTGAATAAACCATAGTAAAGTACACTGTGCTTACGTTATCTGAACCATTAAAGATATCCAATGCTTGCTTGTCTGCAAACGTGCCAGTACTTGACAGTCAGGTCTTGGGCTGTAATTCTGTGAAGTTTAGCTTAGATTTGTTTATTTGATTGCGAAGAGCTCTTAGCTGTTTTCTTACGCATGTGAAGAGGAACTGTCCCGTGCTATAAATAGCTGGCCTGTCATGACTGCTGAACTGCTGTCTTATGAATATCTCTGTTGATCCATTACTTGTTTTACACGAGAGCGTGGCGTGCCGCTTATAGAGTCCTGCATGCACAATTGCACCTAAATATGTAACATGTTCAGACGTCTCGTCTCGTCCTTCAATGGGCCTTTTGTGCCACAAATGCAAGGATTTTTCCAAATTACGTGAATGAAGTAAATGAGGCCTTTGTCAGCAATCACAAGATGAGGTGTTTAGGGCTGGACGGCTTCCAGGGTTTTTGGCAAGTGCTGTTATAAAGCGGTTGAAGTCGTCTACTGTAGTCATTTATGTAGTCTGTAGTCAGATGGTTAACTTGTATAGCTCTTGTTTTTCTTATACTTGTATTGTTGTATGTTTAACTGGTATGTAGCACCGTGGTCCTGCGAGACACGACATTTCGTTCCACTATATGTCCACACATGAAGCAGAATGACAATAAAGCTCGACTTGACATGATCGGATGCTTTTGAAGTGCTTCTGGGAAGATGGGAGACATAAAAAGCCGTAATAAGATGGCATATGCTTTTCAGGATACATAAATGACTTCCCTTTATGGAAATCATCTGGTCTGGCTGGTGTCCAGGTGGATCGACCGGACCACACAGGTGCTTAGATTACGCCCATAAATGTGGTTTAATATCTGATAGGCAAATAGGGCCTAGTGTGAGGTCAATGAGATCAGAGTAGCTATAGTGGCCGAATCTCACAAAAACGGCACATTTCACCCCACAATCAAGTTTGTTTCTTCATCAGGTTTGTAGAAATGCATCACTGCATCAGTGTCTCAGCAATGGATGCTCTGCAGTGAATGGGTGCCGTCAGAATGAGAGCTGATAAAAACATCACAATAATCCACACCACTCCAGTCCATCAGTTAACATCTGGAGAAGACAAAAGATGAAACAAATCCAGCATTAAGATGTTTTTAACTAAAATACAATAAGTCCATAATTCATAACAACTCTTCCTTCAGTGAAAAAGTGCTCTGGTCTGAATCAGGAGAGAAATCTGCATCAGATCAAAATGGCACTAAACTAATATGTGGTTGGATTTTGATGTGAGAGACAACAGGAGATGCTCTTTTTCACTGAGGAAGGTGTGTATGAACACGAGTCTTATCTGGTGATGGTAATTGTTGACACTGACTCGCTGCTTTATTTGTGCTCAGCTGCTGGGTTATAATAACAGAACAGATGCAGCAGTGATGATATCAGGTGGCTTCAATTGGAAATGTTATCATATGTAAGATGATAAGAGGAGATAATAGCTCTGCTTCAGATCCTAGTGAGCTGTTTACATTGTAGAGCAGTGTGGAATAAAATTATACTGTGATATAAAACAAAGGTATTTTTTACCTGGTGACTTGGATAGCTATATTTGGAAATAAATCATTTTAGAGTTAGTGGAGTGATTTTATTGGCAATTGCATGCAGATGGAAAATAAAAATACATTTTAAAAAGCTGAAAAATTATTCTTTACTCTGAAGAGTAAAGTCCTGAACAATTTTGGAAAAATACAATAAAATTGGGAGTTCATACTTGTTTACGTTTCACATTGATTTTGACCTATTAAATATGGCAATAATAATAAATAATTTAAGTGATTTTATTTTTATTATGAAATAAAAATATTAGACAAAAATAAAGATATTGTAATGTTGTAAATTAAATACTGTAATAAAATTATTTAATTTTACTATAAAATTACAATACTTATATTTACTTCTAAATTTTCAAATGTTAAACCAAGCTTTAATTTGGCGTGTTGTCGGCAAATAAAAATGTTAGCATGTTAACTACTTTTAATAATCTTTTCCCCATGCAACTTTCAACATTTCAACATTTCTCTTGCTGTGTTTTTTTTTTTTTCACCAAGCTTGCTGCTGTGCATTCTGGGATTGTCTTTTCTGTGTAGGATGCATGTGATGGGGAAGTTTTACTGAATATTGCTGGAACAGCAAAGCCCCGTTCACACCAAGCACGATAACGATAAAGATAACTATAACGATAACTATATTTGCGTCCACACCAGCGAACGATATCGTCTGTTTATTCTAAGCGCACGTGCGTCTGTCGCTTTAAATTCTCGAGCACATTATAGCAGGATGGATTCTGATTGGCTGTCAGTGTTTTTATCGTTCATCAGCTGGAAAAAAATCGTTCTGGAAGTGATTCCAACGATATCGTTTCTCTGTGCCTTTATCGTTATAGTTGAGGTGTGGACGCTGCTATTCTTTAATACTGAGAACGATTTTTAGAACTATATCTTTATCGTTATAGTTATCGTGCTTGGTGTGAACGGGCCTTAAGAAGAGAAATATATCATTTAATGACACCTTTTTGATTATGTCTGATCAGAAAATTCTGTGGTTATTCTGTAATGCAGTCCCAGCTAACAGGGAATGTTCTGGAAAGGTTCTCTCAAAGTTACGAGCAAATGTTAGCTTGGTAACATTAATAGAGCATTTGTTCAAACTTATCTGGACTTTAATAATGCTCTCAAAACATTAGCACAAAAACATGATTTATGCATCATAGAACGTTTTCCAAAACATTTTAGTTGGATGTTTTTTAAATGTTACTTTTTTTTCGGAATGTTCAGAAAACATTCAAAAGTAACGTTCCCATAATATTTGCAAAATGATAAAATTAAATGTTTGCATGACCAAGAAGAAACGTTTTCAAAACACTTAAATGTTTTGAATGTTCAGAGAACATTAACATTTTTGTAACTTAACGAGAACATTAAGTTGCGAAAATATCATTCATAGAATGTTTTCTGAAACATTTTAGTTGGATGTTCATTAGGGGTGTAACGATACGCGTATTCGTATTGAACCGTTCGGTACGAGGCTTTCGGTTCGGTGCGCATTACAAACCGAACGATTCGTTGGACTAATCCTATTACTTTTAGGAAATAAAAGAGCTTAAAGTGTACAACGCAACAACGCAGCCCAAACGACGTAACAGGCAATGTGCTGTCTGCCCCGTGATAACCTCCCCTTGCTGGGTGTGTGTGTGTGTGTGCCACGCACGGAGGTCTGAGTGATATGCGTGCGCTTGAAATACGAGGTCGAGGCGGGTCCGGATTTAATTCCCTCCTGGTCCGGAGTCCGGACTTTGAGAAGCGCTGGGTTATACCGTTATCAGCATGTTGAAGTAGATTCGTCTCTCGTCGTCTCTGAGAGAATATGCGGCGTCAGATGCCGAAAGCTCCATCATTACTCCGTCATTCAGTTTCTACTTTCACTTTCTGCTTATAGTGAATTGACTGAGATTAAGACGTTCACCGGCATAAATCTTGATACGACATTGTGGTGTCACGGTTCGGTATGTTTTCAATACGGGGCAATTGGTTACGTCGCAATGTTGGAAATATTTCTGTTTTAAACCATGAAGGCGAGCCAATGGATATCAAACAAGCACGAGTCCGGTGAACGTCTTAATCTCAGTCAATTCACTAGAAGCAGAAAGTGAAAGTAGAAACGGAATGACGGAGTAATGATGGAGCTTTCGGCATCTGACGCCGCATATTCTCTCAGAGACGACGAGAGACGTTTCTACTTCAACATGCTGATAACGGTATAGCCCAGCGCTTCTCAAAGTCCGGACTCCGGACCAGGATATCCATTGGCTCGCCTTCATGGTTTAAAACAGAAATATTTCCAACATTGCGACGTAACCAATTGCCCCGCCCCCCGTATTGAAAATATACCGAACCGTGACACCACTGTGTCGTATCGAACCGAACCGTTACACCCCTAATGTTCATGTAACGTTTTTTTAAATGTTACTTGTTTTTCGGAATGTTCAGAAAACATTCAAAAGTAACGTTCCCATAATATTTGCGAAATGACAAAATGGAATGTTTGCATGACCAAGAAGAAACGTTTTCAATTCAAAGATCATTAACATTTTCGCAACTTAACGAGAACGTTAGTAGAAAGGTCTTCAGGTTTCAGCAGAGATCTGTTCCGGTTCTTCACTTCATACCCAGCTTTCCTCTCGTTTCTCTCACGATAGCTCATTATTTCTGTCTGCTTGTGCGGCGTCTCGTTTCAGGTGTACTTCATAATGCTCTTTATCCACAAAACCCATCTGGATCAGTCATGATGAGATTCCTGTTATAAATAACTCTTGAGTATTCATCTGTGTTGTGTGACATTTGCATGCTCTATTTGTCAGTCATCTCATTCATTCTGCACGTGCGTGTGTTGTGATTCTCCGTGTCATTCAGAGTATGAATGTAGCGTGATCGTATTATTTTTGGATCTGAGGGTCGTTCAGCCTGTGATGAGTGTTTTTATCAATCGAGGCCGAGCGCTCATGAGCTGAAGATGTTGTTTTCATGAGTTTTGTGCTCAGAATCATAAAATGAGATTTGCTAAAGCAGGAGCTGATTGAAGAATAAGGGTCCTCTCGTCTCCGAGCGTATCTGGGGAGCTACTACGATTATTGATAATGGATTTTACATTATCGTGAGCTGCATCGTAAATGAGCACGAGCCATTATCTGAAGTGGCTTTGGGAATTACAGTCACCACCAATGCTCCTCTGAGCCGTGTGTGGGTTGTGTGGAGAGAAACACTGAGACTTCTAGAAACAGAGCTAATAGAATTGATAATGACTGTCCATTATTATGTTTCAGCCTTGCTTTTGTGATCAGGTTGTCTTGACATATATATATATCTATATATAGATAGATAGATAGATGGATGTATAGATATATATATAGATATATAGATATAGATAGATAGATAGATGTATAGATATAGATAGATGTATAGATATAGATAGATGTATAGATATAGATAGATGTATAGAGATAGATAGATAGATATAGATAGATAGATGGATAGAGATAGATAGATGGATGTATGGAGAGATAGATGTATGGAGAGATAGATGTATGGATAGATAGATATAGATAGATGTATAGATATAGATAGATGTATAGATATAGATAGATGTATAGATGTATAGATAGATGTATAGATATAGATAGATGTATAGATGTATAGATATAGATAGATGTATAGATATAGATAGATATAGATAGATGTATAGATATAGATAGATGTATAGATATAGATAGATGTATAGATATAGATAGATATATAGAGATAGATAGATATAGATAGATGTATAGATATAGATAGATGTATAGATATAGATAGATGTATAGATATAGAGATATAGATATAGATATATATATATAGATATAGATAGAGATAGATAGATGTATAGATATAGATAGATAGATAGATGTATAGATATAGATGTATAGATAGATAGATAGAGATAGATGTATAGATATAGATAGATGTATAGATATAGATAGATAGATAGATAGATGTATAGATATAGATGTATAGATAGAGATAGATGTATAGATAGAGATAGATGTATAGATATAGATAGATAGAGATAGATATATAGATAGAGATAGATGTATAGATAGAGATAGATGTATAGATAGATAGAGATAGATAGATAGATAGATGTATAGATATTGAGAGAGATTGCTACAATTTTTTACAGATATTACTGATTTTGATAATGAACATAAATCTATCTGCATCCTAACTCGAGCTACTATTAGATGTGTATTTCTAAGAGACAAAAACATGTTATATTATTACTATTATCAGGCAACACAAACCTGTTTCTTGATTTGAACCAATATTACTCATTAGAACATACAGAACTAAGAAATAATTTTTCTATTTGGATATTTATTTTAATGAAAATTGACTGGAAAAATGTAAAGAATTCAAAAACGTGAAGTGTTTGTCATGTTCGGAACATAAAGAATAGTTTAAAACCACAATTAACCGTCTGGTTTTTACAACTTTCACATTGGATCTGTCTTTAAACTTGAAAAATTTGACATTTATCGTTATAATTATCGATATCGACTGATATGAATTAGTGCTGTCAAACAATTAATCGCATCCAAAATAAATGTGCACTGTGTATATTTATTATGTATATATAAATACAAACATGCATGTATATATATTCCAGAAAAATATGCTATGTTTATATATTAAATATATAATATAAATTATATGAATATAATATATACATGTAAATATTTTCAAAATATATACATGCATGTGTTTGTATTTATATATACATAATAAATATACACAGTGCACACACATATAGTATGTAAACAAAAACTTTTATTTTGGATGCGATTAATCATTTGACAGCACTAATATATCGTGATAATTTTTTGGCCATATCGCCCAGCCCTATATTATAATATGTTGTGGTTCGTTGTAAGATGCATATTTCATGTCTCTTATCTTTATTGAATGAACAGCTGAAGTAGTTAAGCATAGACATCTCAAAACAAGAGTCCTGGTGAATTTCTGACTTGTTAATAATTAAAAATTCCTTATGCATGAATTTTCTCCCTGGCTGTTATTGGTATTTTGGTTACACAATAAACAATATCTGGCATTTAAATCAATGTAAACTCTCATATTTTCTCTCTGAACACCCCGTCACAGGAAGAAAAGAACATTATTCAACACACTTAACTTCAAGATTTTATTAGTATTAGCACAATCTTTTGATTGCATGCGGTATTAATTTTGTTTGTGCAGTTCCTAAAAAGACTTGAATTTGATTTTAAAAAAAAAAAAAAAAAAAAAAAACTCTGCAGAAACTATTTTTTTTTATTTATTTTGTTTATAATCTTTTTTTTTAATTTTTTTTTTTTTTAATATTATATTTTTATATATATATATATATATATATATATATATATATATATATATATATATATATATATATATATATATATATATATTTTTTATATTATTATTTATTTATTTATTTTTAATTTTTTTTATAATTTTTTTTAAATTTTATTTATATATATATATATATATATATTATATATATATATATATATATATATATATATATTTTTTTTTTTTGTTTTATTATTATTATTATTTTTTTTTATATATTATTATTTATATATATATATATATATTATATATATATATATATATATATATATATATATATATATTTATATATATATATATTTTTTTTTTTATTTATTTTTTATTATTATTGTTATTTTATTATTTTAATTTTTTTAATTAATTTATTTCTGCTCAGATGTCTGAATGGTTGTCCTATAGGAGTTTGTGTTGTTAATGATGCAGCAGTGCTGGTTCTTTACTGGAAGTGAAATATGGGTGTGTTGATTTTTAGTTTATTTTTGGTCAATTAAGAAGAAATTCACAGGAACTGCTGGTTGTTTTAGCTGATTCTGAGTTGGTGTCTCATCATATCTGATGCAGAAAGAGCGGTTAATATTTCCCACCATGTGGTTTGTTAAAAGGGCCAGAACACTTTACAATAATGTCAATAGGAAATGGAGAACGATAAAAGAAATTTCCAAAGCATTCTGCCAGTATATACTTATTGTATACTGATAACAAATCAGGTTCGCATCTCTCTTAAAGGGACAGTTCGCCCAAAAATGAAAATTCTGTTATTTACTCGCCCCTCAAACCTTTATGAGTTTCTTTTTTCTTTTGAACACAAAACAAGTTATTTTAAGGATGTTGGGAACCAAACAGTTGCTGGTAGCCAATTTACTTCAATGGTTACCAGCAGCTGACAGAATGTTCTTTTTTGGGTGAACTATCCCTTTAAGAGTCTAGCAGTGAAAACACCAGTTATAAGTGGTGTTAGTTAAGTATGGCATGACTAGTACTAGTGCTGAAATGTTTTTTTGTGACTTGCAGCACATTGACGATGCTTTGATTTTAAGCTATCAAACAGACTCACAGCTGATCTGCTGAAGAACATGTTATCAGTGGATTTATCCCAGCGATAGTCAGCTGTTTATTTATTCTCCAGTGATTGTCATGCTGGAGTGCATGTGGGTAATGCAGGCTAAATATGGTTTGATGGGTGTGTTTCTTTAGATGCTGTGTCCCGTAGTGAAACGCCCAGATCATGCGTCTTCGTCTGTAGTTTTCATTAAACACTGATGTTGCTTTTTGACATGTGAAACCAAACAGAAATGCTGTAATTCAATACCCAGAAACATGTAAAACATGCGTTTCTCCTCTGAACTGCTGTTTGTGGTGAGAAAATCTCACGAAACCTGTCAAAAACACACGCCTGGCTCATATTTCAGCCTACATCAAAAGAAGAACAATTATATTTTTAATAAAGAATGTTAAGAGTAGGTTTTAGGATCATTAAGAAGTTTTTCATCTAATTTTAATTTATTTTTATTTTTTATTTTATTAATTTTAAATTGGTACTGTTAATATTTGTATTAATATTTAAAATCAGTTTTTATTTTTATATTTTTAGTTTTAATTTTAGCTTTAGTAATTCCTTTTTAATTTAAAAAAAGTTTTTAATTGGCTTTAATTTATTAGATTTTAGGTTTATGGTTTATCTAATATTAAATTTTATTATTTTTCACATGTTTTTAGTTGTATTTAACAGCTGTGTGTCGGTGTCAGAAGCAGAAGTCGTGCTGGTTTGGACTTGCTTTTCCTCAAGAATGTGAACATGTGGCATAAAAGAAGAAGTAAAAGCATGCGGTTGCATTAAGAGACTTCATGTAGTAATATTCAGGACACAAATGTCACTGAAAACGTGACTCGGAAGCACTGGTGTCCTTCACTAGATCTAGTGGCGTCTCATATTAACTAGGTTAGTAGTAGTTCTCTAAGGTGCTGTGCAGTGAACAGCTGTTACTAGATCACCGCTGAACTGACCAATCACAACACACCAGCTTTATTTTTAGATTTTGTGTATTTTTTCTCTCAGTAAACAATCTTTAGAACGACTGTTATATATATATATATAAATAAAAGAGCTCGCTCAAGTACTGAGGAGCTAAACCATTCAGGGCTTTATAAGTAATTAACAAGATTTTAAAATCTATACGATGTTTAGTAGGGAGCCAGTGCAGTGTTGACAGAACCGGGCTAATGTGCTCATACTTCCTGGTTCTAGTAAGAACTCTAGCTGCTGCATTTTGAACCATCTGTAATTTGTTTATTAAGCGTGCAGAACAACCACCCAATAAAGCATTACAATAATCTAACCTTGAGGTCATAAACGCATGAATTAATATTTCTGCATTTGACATTGAGAGCATAGGTCTCAGTTTAGATATATTTTTAAGATGAAAAAATGCAGTTCTACAAATGCTAGAAACGTGGCTGTCAAAGGAGAGATTACTATTAAATGGCACACCTAGATTCCTGACTGATGACGAAGAATTTACAGAGCAGCCATCAAGTGTTAGACAGTGTTCTAGGTTATTACTTGTGGGGGTTTTAGGTCCGATAAGTAACACCTCTGTTTTTTCAGAATTTAGCAGTAAGAAATTACTCGTCATCCAGTTTTTTATATCGACTATGCATTCCATAAGTTTCTCAATTTGGTGTGTTTCACCAGGCCGTGAAGAAATATAGAGCTGAGTATCATCAGCATAACAGTGAAAGCTAACCCCGTGTTTCCTAATGATATTTCTCAAGGGTAACATGTAAAGCGTGAAAAGTAACGGCCCTAGTACTGAGCCTTGAGGAACTCCATACTGCACTAGTGATCGATATGATACCTCTTCATTCACTGCTACGAATTGATGGCGGTCAGATAAGTACGATTTGAACCATGCTAATGCACTTCCACTAATGCCAACAAAGTTTTCTAGTCTATTCAAAAGAATGTTGTGATCGATAGTGTCGAACGCAGCGCTAAGATCCAGTAGAACTAATAGAGAGATACAACCACGATCAGATGATAAGAGCAGGTCATTTGTAACTCTAATGAGAGCAGTCTCAGTACTATGATACGGTCTAAATCCTGACTGGAAATCCTCACAGATATCATTTTTCTCTAAGAAGGAATATAATTGTGAGGATACAACCTTTTCTAATATCTTTGACAGAAAAGGGAGATTCGAGACCGGTCTGTAATTAACTAGATCTTTGGGGTCAAGTTGTGGTTTTTTAATGAGAGGCTTAATAACAGCCAATTTAAACTTTTTGGGGACATATCCTAATGACAATGACGAATTAATAATAGCCAAAAGAGGATCTATGACTTCTGGAAGCACCTCTTTTAGTAGTTTAGATGGAATAGGGTCTAACATACATGTTGTTGGTTTCGATGAATTAACAAGTTTATACAATTCTTCCTCTCCTATAGTAGAGAATGAGTGGAATTGTTCCTCAGGGGATCTATAATACACTATTTGATGTGATGATATAGCTGACGGCTGCATGGTTACAATTTGATCTCTAATAGTATCGATCTTGGAAGTAAAGTAGTTCATAAAATCATTACTGCTGTGCTGTTGGGAAATGTCAACACCTGTTGATGCTTTATTTTTTGTTAATTTTGCCACTGTATTGAATAAATACCTGGGGTTATGTTTGTTTTGTTCTAAAAGAGACGAAAAGTAATCAGATCTAGCAGTTTTTAAAGCTTTTCTGTAGGATAGGGTACTTTCCCTCCAGGCTAAACGAAATACCTCTAGTTTTGTTTTCCTCCAGCTGCGCTCCATTTTCCGGGCTGCTCTCTTTAGAGTGCGAGTGTGCTCATTATACCACGGTGTTGGACTCTTTTCCTTAATCTTCCTTAAGCGTAAAGGAGCAATTGTATCTAAAGTGCTAGAAAAGAGAGTTCATAGTTTCTGTTACATCATCAAGTTGTTCTGAGCTGTTGGATATGCTGAGGAATTGAGATAAATCAGGAAGATTACTTACAAAGCAGTCTTTTGTGGTAGAAGTGATGGTTCTACCATATTTATAAGAAGGAGTAGAATTTACAGCTTTAACTATATGGAGTTTACACAAGACTAGATAATGATCTGATATATCATCGCTTTGCTGCAGAATTTCAACACCACTAACATCAATTCCATGTGACAGTATTAAATCTAGAGTATGATTTCGACTATGAGTAGGTCCTGAAACGTGTTGTCTAACCCCAATAGAGTTCAGAATGTCTCTGAATGCTGATCCTAATGCATCTTTTTCATTATCGACATGGATATTAAAATCACCCACAATTAGGACTCTATCTGCAGCCAGCATTAACTCTGATAGAAAATCAGCAAATTCTTTAATAAAGTCTGTATGGTGCCCTGGTGGCCTGTATACAGTAGCCAGTACAATTGTTACGGAGGATTTATCATTAATACTTTTTTCTCTAGATAATTTTATATGAAGCACCATTACTTCAAAGGAGTTATACTTAAAGCCTGTCTTCTGAGAAATACTGAGAATATTGTTATAAATTGTAGCAACACCTCCCCCTTTGCCTTTTGGACGTGGCTCATTTTTGTAACAGTAATCTTGGGGGGTGGACTCATTTAAAACAATGTATTCATCTGGTTTTAGCCATGTTTCTGTCAAACAGAGCAAATCTAGGTTATGATCATTAATCAAATCATTTACAAAAAGTGCTTTTGTAGAAAGGGACCTGATATTCAGTAAACCTGATATTCAGAAAAAGTTCACAGGAACTGCTTTAAATTGCACTGCTTAAGGAATTTTCTTAAGAAGAAATTCACAGGAACTGCTTTAAATTGCACTGCTTAAGGAATTTTCTTAAGAAGAAATTCACAGGAACTGCTTTAAATTGCACTGCTTAAGGAATTTTCTTAAGAAGAAATTCACAGGAACTGCTTTAAATTGCACTGCTTAAGGAATTTTCTTAAGAAGAAATTCACAGGAACTGCTTTAAATTGCACTGCTTAAGGAATTTTCTTAAGAAGAAATTCACAGGAACTGCTGGTTGTTTTAGCTGATTCTGAGTTGGTGTCTCATCATATCTGATGCAGAAAGAGCGGTTAATATTTCCCACCATGTGGTTTGTTAAAAGGGCCAGAACACTTTACAATAATCTCAATAGGAAATGGAGAACGATAAAAGAAATTTCCAAAGCATTCTGCCAGTATATACTTATTGTATACTGATAACAAACGTCTCAGGTTACGTATGTAACCATGGTTCCCTGAGAGTAGGGAACGAGACACTGCGTCCTCTAGGGGTCGCTATGGGGAACGTCGTCAGCGTGACCCGTGTCTGAAGCATACATACAAAAACACCACTTGTTGGCCGGCGACAGCCTATGACGTCACTACTGGCGCGAACCACAGTATGAAGGGGCGCTGGGAAAATACGTCATCCACTTCTTCGTCTGAAGCTTGCGTCCGAAGCATGGCACCGCGCCTAGAGGACACAGTGTCTCGTTCCCTACTCTCAGGGAACCATGGTTACATACTTAACCTGAGACGTTCCCTTTCGAGGGAACTTCGAACTGCGTCCTCTAAGGAACAACCTGAAGTTTGCTGATTCCGAGCACTGGGGATCGGAGAACCTAACTCTCAGCATGAGAGGGAACTCAGACGCTTCAGAAGGGAGTGGCATGCTCATATGTGACCCTCTACAGAGAGGGGAGAAATGCTAGCTCGACCAACCAGGAGAGCATAAGGCTGCTGTGACAGCTCTGGAGAGCGGAGAACTCAACTCTCAGCATAAGAGACTCAGACGCTCAGAAGGGAGCTGCATGCTCATAGGTGACCCTCTATGGTGAGGGGAGCAATGCTAGCTCGACCGACAAGGAGAGCAACCTAACAGGGAGGCAGAGAGAGGCCTAGCAACCTGAGGTCGCTGAATCACAGCGCTCGTGATCTAATTTGTCTTTCAAGCCCAGAGCATTGGGCGAAATAGGTAGAGTGGGGCCCAAGGCGAAACCGGGGCCTGACCAACTCAAAGAAAGGCACGAAGCCGCAGCGCGTAACCCTTACCGTACAGGATTTTAGAAAGAACGCAAAACACTTGATGTGCGATCTTACCACAACGTGGATTTTTAGAAAGTGCACAGAGACTTAGCGTACGCACTTACCATAACATGGATTTAAACTGTTCTAGGGAGCCGCAAAGTGAGCAACTTAACAGGGAGGCCTAAAGAGGCCTAACAACCTGAAGCTGCTGACTGACAGCTCTGGAGAGCGGAGTCACAGTGCTCGGGAGGGAACAGCGTTGCTCAAAGGTGACCCTCTATAATGAGGGGAGCGATGCAAGCTCGACCATAAGGAGAGCACCTCCAAATCACAGAGCTCTGGGAAGCGGAGGACCCAACTCTCAGAATGAGAGGGAACTCAGACGCTCGGAAGGGAGCGGCATGCTCAAAGGTGACCCTCTATAGTGAGGGGAGCAATGCTAGCTCGACCATAGGAGAGCAACCTAGCAGGGAGACATAAAGAAGCCTAACAACCTGAGGCTACTGTGACAGCTCAGAAGGGAGCGGCATGCTCATAGGTGACCCTCTATAGTGAGGGGAGCAATACTAGCTCGACCAGCCAAGAGTGAGGCTGCTGTGACCGCACCGGAGAGCGGAGAACCCACTCTAATATTACAGGAAACTCAGACGCTCAGAAGGGAGTGCTCGACCGACAAGGAGAGCAACCTAACAGGGAGGCAGAGAGAGGCCTATCAACCTGAGGCCGCTGCATCACAACCTTCGGAAGGGAGCAGAGTGCTCATAGGTGACCCTCTCGATGAGGGGAGCAATACTGGCTCGACCGACCCGGAGAGCACCTGAGGCTGCTGAAACCCAGCCCTTGGAAGGGAGCGGCATGTTCATAGGTAACCCTCTATGGTGAGGGGAGCAATGCTAGCTCGACCAACCAGGAGAGCCTAAGGCTGCTGTGACAGCTCGGAGAGCGGAGAACTCAACTCTCCGCATGAGAGACTCAGACGCTCAGAAGGGAGCAGCATGCTCATAGGTGACCCTCTATGGTGAGGGGAGCAATGCTAGCTCGACCGACAAGGAGAGCAACCTAACAGGGAGGCAGAGAGAGGCCTAGCAACCTGAGGTCGCTGAATCACAGCGCTCGTGATCTAATTTGTCTTTCAAGCCCAGAGCATTGGGCGAAATAGGTAGAGTGGGGCCCAAGGCGAAACCGGGGCCTGACCAACTCAAAGAAAGGCACGAAGCCGCAGCGCGTAACCCTTACCGTACAGGATTTTAGAAAGAACGCAAAACACTTGATGTGCGATCTTACCACAACGTGGATTTTTAGAAAGTGCACAGAGACTTAGCGTACGCACTTACCATAACATGGATTTAAACTGTTCTAGGGAGCCGCAAAGTGAGCAACTTAACAGGGAGGCCTAAAGAGGCCTAACAACCTGAAGCTGCTGACTGACAGCTCTGGAGAGCGGAGTCACAGTGCTCGGGAGGGAACAGCGTTGCTCAAAGGTGACCCTCTATAATGAGGGGAGCGATGCAAGCTCGACCATAAGGAGAGCACCTCCAAATCACAGAGCTCTGGGAAGCGGAGGACCCAACTCTCAGAATGAGAGGGAACTCAGACGCTCGGAAGGGAGCGGCATGCTCAAAGGTGACCCTCTATAGTGAGGGGAGCAATGCTAGCTCGACCATAGGAGAGCAACCTAGCAGGGAGACATAAAGAAGCCTAACAACCTGAGGCTACTGTGACAGCTCAGAAGGGAGTGGCATGCTCATAGGTGACCCTCTATAGTGAGGGGAGCAATACTAGCTCGACCAGCCAAGAGTGAGGCTGCTGTGACCGCACCAGAGAGCGGAGAACCCACTCTAACATTACAGGGAACTCAGAAGGGAGTGCTCGACCGACACGGAGAGCAACCTAACAGGGAGGCAGAAAGAGGCCTATCAACCTGAGGCCGCTGCATCACAGCCTTCGGAAGGGAGCAGAGTGCTCATAGTTGACCCTCTCGATGAGGGGAGCAATACTGGCTTGACCGACCCGGAGAGCACCTGAGGCCGCTGAATCACAGCCCTTGGAAGGGAGCGGCATGTTCATAGGTGACCCTCTATGGTGAGGGGAACAATGCTAGCTCGGCCGTACTCCGGGAGAGCAACGTCTAAAATCACAGAGCTCCGGGCATCGGAGAGCTCCACTCTCAGCATGAGAGGGAACTCAACCGCTCAGAAGGGAGCTGCATGCTCATCGGTGACCCTCTAAGATGAGGGGAGCAATGCTAGCTCGACCGACAAGGAGAGCAACCTACCTGAGGCTGCTGAATCACAGCGCTCGGCAGGGAGCAGTGTGCTCCTAAACAACCATCTACGATGAGGGGCTTTATGCTCTATACATAGGTAGAGTGGGGCCCAAGGTGAAAACCGGGGCCTGACCAACTCAAAGAAAGGGCACGAAGCCGCAGCTCATAACTCTTACCGTACAGGATTTTTAGAAAAGAACGCAAAACACTTGATGTGCGATCTTACCACAACGTGGGTTTAGAAAAGCGCACAGAGACTTATCGTGCACACTTACCATATGCTGTCAGAGCTCTGGGGAGCGGAGAACTTAACTCTCAGCATGAGAGGGAACTCAATCGCTCAGAAGGGAGCGGCATGCTCATAGGTGACCCTCTATGGTGAGGGGAGCAATGCTAGCCACTTCCTGAAACCTAAGTAGCCCTCCAGTAGCCACAATCCTAGCAGGGGAACACTCTAGGCAAGGGCTCAGGGAGATGCTACTTAAACCCCCGAGAGGGGAGCAGTCCCTGAGCTAGTATATAGATATCCTCAGATAGCCATGCACCTTCCTCAAAAGGCGGTGTCCCCCTTTTCCAGAATTATATTTTAAAAAGACCCGCAGGTCCTGGAATTGCAGTGCTGGGGACCTGCTGACCAAGGAGGCTCCACAGAGACCTACGACTAGGCCACACGATCCAGGGGTCTCATCCCAGCCTGGATCTAGTATCGACAAGTGAGGTCATCACTGCACTGAGTCGAAACAAAAACCGACAGGTTTCCCAGAAATACTGCAAAGAATATTTACACAATACCAGTTTTTCCCATAGAACTGGATCATACTCACCCATCCATGGTTCCTGCGCATGAGATCAGTCCAGGAGGCGACGTCCGAAGAGTCGAGTCCGAACCATCAGTAAGGTAGTTTCTATGAAACATAGAACTCCACCAAAAACATCATAAGTCCAGCATAGAGACTGCAATGTTACAAGCGCAGGTTTCTAGGTTCCCACCTAACCTCGGTCAGGTGGAGTACAATGGTTGCAGGGGAATTAGAGAGGGGAAGATGAGGGCTTTATAAATGTTTCACAGGCCCCCGAGGGAAGCGAGTAGATGTTTCAATTCTTACTCCGGTCCGGACGAGTGCGTTGAGAACGCCTTGTCTGGAACACCTCCCTCAGGTCTTGCCTACCTCTCTTTGACCCGCGCCACCCTCTACCCCTACCCGCAGGCGGGGGAGGGGCACGAGCCGCGACACTAGCCTTCTGTGCCCATCTCTGATCCCCAGACGGAGATGGGCCAGGACCCCTGCGTTGTTCGGGCTCAGACCTGGACCTTCTTGGAATGAAGGATTTGAAGGCTGCTGAGCGCGCCCTCGCCTCCCTAAACTTCTCAACCACCGTCTCAACGGAGGTACCGAAAAGCTCGGAAGGCGAGACCGGAGCATCGAGTAGAAAGCGCCTCTCTTTCCTCCCGATGTCTGCCAGGTTCACCCACAGATGTCTCTCCGTTACCATCATGGCCGCCATAGACCTGCCCATAGCAGTGGCAGCCTGCTTAGTGGCACGGAGAGCCAGATCTGTGGTGCGGCGCAGCTCAGCCACTTCATCAGGTGACAAGCCCTGACCCTTATCCAGGTCTTTCAGCAGATCAGCCTGGTAAGCCTGAAGCACCGCCATCGTGTGCAACGAAGCGACAGCCTGACCTGCTGCTGCATATGCCTTGCCATTTAAACGAGATGTTTCCTGAAGGGGCTTAGATGGCAAGGAGGGAGCCTTAAGAGAGGATGTCTCGCCCACGGAGAGATAGCTGGCCAGCGTCTCTTCCACAGGGGGCATCCTCTCATAGCCGTTTTCACGCATCCCCTCCACGTTAGCATAACTAGTATGCTGAAACCTGTGAATGCGTGCGGAAAATGGCTTTTTCCATTCCTTCTCAACCTCCGCATGGAGATCTGGAAGAAATGGGAGGCTCACTCGAGCTGGGCGGTTATGGCCAGAAAGATAACGCTCATCGAGACGACCCCGCGGCGCCACCATCTTGGCCCGCTTCCACGGCAAGTCAAGCCTCGCCGTGGCGCGTTCCATAACCTCCAGTAACTCATCATACGCAGGGCAGGAGGATTGATCGGGCTCAGCCTCAGCTTCATCACCCTCAGACATCTCCTGCTCTTCCTGGGCATAACCCAGCAGAGCACCAGCCGCTGGATCAGATGATGTCAGTGAAATTGCATCATCATCATCCAGCCGCTCACCCTCGTTCGCGGCCGACGAGCGCGAGAGGGAAAGCCCCCTCTCTAACTCATCGGCCAGCTCCGCCTGCGAGCCCCACGAGATCATTCCTCTCCGTGCCTCGGCAACAGTGAGTCCTGAACCGTGGGAAGCAGACGGCTGCCCCTCCTTCCTCGAAAAGAGAGACAGACGAGAGCGGAGCTTTCTCATCGAGAAAAGCTCACAGTGCACGCAGATCGCTCCCTCGAGAACATCGCGTGCGTGCTCCTCGCCCAAACAAAAGACGCAAAGATCATGTGTGTCATCAGGTGTCAAATAACGAGGACACGGATGCACACATCTCCTAAACGCCTTGCTAGTGCTCGCCATAGTAACAGCCGTTCTTACCTTTTCCATAGTAGATTGTACGCTTCAAACAAAACAGTCATTGAAGACGAAGAAGAGGATGACGTATTTTCCCGGCGCCCCTTTATACTGTGGTTCGTGCCAGTAGTGACGTCATAGGCTGTCGCCGGCCAACAAGTGGTGTTTTTGTATGTATGCTTCAGACACGGGTCACGCTGACGACGTTCCCCATAGCGACCCCTAGAGGACGCAGTTCGAAGTTCCCTCGAAAGGGAACCAGGTTCGCATCTCTCTTAAAGGAACAGTTCACCCAAAAAGGAAAATTCTGTTATTTACTCGCCCCTCAAACCTTTATAAGTTTCTTTTTTCTTTTGAACACAAAACAAGTTATTTTAAGGATGTTGGGAACCAAACAGTTGCTGGTAGCCAATTTACTTCAATGGTTACCAGCAGCTGACAGAATGTTCTTTTTTGGGTGAACTGTCCCTTTAAGAGTCTAGCAGTGAAAACACCAGTTATAAGTGGTGTTAGTTAAGTATGTCATGACTAGTACTAGTGCTGCAATGTTTTTTTGTGACTTGCAGCACATTGACGATGCTTTGATTTTAAGCTATCAAACAGACTCACAGCTGATCTGCTGAAGAACATGTTATCAGTGGATTTATCCCAGCGATAGTCAGCTGTTTATTTATTCTCCAGTGATTGTCATGCTGGAGTGCATGTGGGTAATGCAGGCTAAATATGTAGGGCCCGATGAAGTCCATTTTATTTTTTCCCAAATTCATTTTTTTCCGTTTTAATTTTTCTGGACTCCTTTTTAATGGTCAAATTAAATTTTATTAATCAAAGCATGTCTAATTAACTAAAATCATGAAACTTATACAATTTAACATTTTTTAATAAAAGTGTAACAAATGACATGTTTAGGGCCGTATGAAAGATTTTTCTCACCTTATGTTTTATTGTTACCAAATTCTGTGTTTTAGCACGTATAATTATTTGAATGCATACAAACAATTTTTATTTATTCTTACAGTAGCGTTATGAAATCCCCCCCCCCCCCCCAGAAATTCTGTGTTGTGTATTTAAATTTGACTGATTATGAGATGAAGCCATAAAACATTGATTTAATTAATATTTTAATTTAATTAAACATTTTATTTTTTGGCAAATAAAGGGGATTTACTATTAAAATTAAAATATTTTGTGATTTCTTTAAAAAATAAAGTGTCATTATTTTTCAACAGTAGTAGTAGTATTACGTACATTCTACTAAATAATAGTAATATAGCTATTTCTGACACAATGTCTTCAAGTTAAACAGGACTTTTATTTTGACGGGTTGCCGAGTAAAGTTCTGTGTGTATACGATATGACTAGTTTTACTCAAATGAAATGGTAAAATGCTGGTTTTGATCAGTTTTGGAGATATTGTTGATGTATTTATGTCTTCATTGAGACGTCAGACGCTGAAATCACGCGCTCTGTGTATGTAGTAAACAAAACCCTGCTCCATTCACACAGAGACACATGCAGGATTCAGATTCACATCAGATACTAGTCCAGATCACCATTTGATTTAAGTGACCTGCTTTTGATTAATGCATCCAAACTTTGACAAACTCTGTGACATTAAACTATAAATACAGTTTTTATGACTGGATTCCGTCTGTGTTTACTGCATCACGGACCTCATAGAGCCCTAAATATGGTTTGATGGTGTGTTTCTTTAGATGCTGTGTCCCGTAGTGAAACGCCCAGATCATGCGGCTTCGTCTGTAGTTTTCATTAAACACTGATGTTGCTTTTTGACATGTGAAACCAAACAGAAATGCTGTAATTCAATACCCAGAAACATGTAAAACATGCGTTTCTCCTCTGAACTGCTGTTTGTGGTGAGACAATCTCACGAAACCGGTCAAAAAACACACGCCTGGCTCATATTTCAGCCCTACATCAAAAGAAGAACAATTATATTTTTAATAAAGAATGTTAAGAGTAGGTTTTAGGATCATTAAGAAGTTTTTCATCTAATTTTAATTTATTTTTATTTTTTATTTTATTAATTTTAAATTGGTACTGTTAATATTTGTATTAATATTTAAAATCAGTTTTTATTTTTATATTTTTATTTTTAATTTTAGCTTTAGTAATTCCTTTTTAATTTAAAAAAAGTTTTTAATTGGCTTTAATTTATTAGATTTTAGGTTTATGGTTTATCTAATATTTTATTTTATTATTTTTCACATGTTTTTAGTTGTATTTAACAGCTGTGTGTCGGTGTCAGAAGCAGAAGTCGTGCTGGTTTGGACTTGCTTTTCCTCAAGAATGTGAACATGTGGCATAAAAGAAGACGTAAAAGCATGCGGTTGCATTAAGAGACTTCATGTAGTAATATTCAGGACACAAATGTCACTGAAAACGTGACTCGGAAGCACTGGTGTCCTTCACTAGATCTAGTGGCGTCTCATATTAACTAGGTTAGTAGTAGTTCTCTAAGGTGCTGTGCAGTGAACAGCTGTTACTAGATCACCGCTGAACTGACCAATCACAACACACCAGCTTTATTTTTAGATTTTGTGTATTTTTTCTCTCAGTAAACAATCTTTAGAACGACTTTTTTAGTGCATATTAAAAAAATAAAAAAATAATATTTTCTCATCATTTTGGCTTCTTTTAAGTAGTTAGTCATATTGCTTTGACTGATCTTATCTTAGATTTTTACATTTATTTTCACAATTTTGACTACTTTTTTCTATAATGCGACTTTAATCTAAAATCTATGTAACTTTGTCTGTTATTTTGTCTTTTCTCAAAATATTATGAATTCTTACATTTTTGACTCTTCTTATAATTTTGACTTTTTTCAAAATATGACTAATCATATTGCTGCGACTATTCTTATCTAAGATTTTTGACTCTTCTCATAATTTTGACTTTTTGAAGTAGATTTTTTTTAATAACTTTTTGTTTTATCAAAATATTATGACTTTTCATTCTCATTATGTATATTCTTATTTTGACATTTTTCCAAAATATGACTTTATTAACATTGCTGCGACAATTCCCGTTATCTATTTGACTATTCTCGTATTTTTGACTTGATTCTCATAATTTTGTCTTTCTCAAAACATTGCGACTTTTTTGTTGTTAGATTTTGACCTTTTTCTCGTACTATTTTTTTTTAATATATTTTTTTTATATTTATTTTTTATTTAAATATGATTTTAATCTCACATTGCTGCGAATATTCTCATTATCTAAGTTTTTATTCAGGTAATTTTGACTTTTCCCCAAAAAATTAAAAACAAAAAATTATATTCTAGTCTTAGTCTTTGACTTTTGATCTCATTCCTGCTTTTTCTCAAAAATATGACTTTTTATTCTTCTCTTAATTTATGACTTTATTCTTGTTGTTTTAAATTTGACTATTCTCGTAATTTTAACTTGTTCTCAAAAAATTGCAACTTTTTTGCAACTTATCCTAAATTTGAGTTTATTCTCATAATTTTGACTCTCAAAACAATCTCATTTTTCTGCAACTTTATTCTTTTTGTCTTAAATTTTTGATATTCTCATAATTTTTCACTTTTTTTAATCAAAATATTATGACTTCAATCTCATATTGCTGTAATTATGACTTCTCAAAAAAGTAGATTTTTGTTTTTATAACTTGTTTTTGTCTTTTATCAAAATATTACGACTTTTCATTCTCATCATGTATGTTCTTATCATTTTGACGTTTTACCAAAATATGACTTTAATAACATTGCTGCGACAATTCCCGTTATCCACGATTTGACTATTCTCATATTTTTGATTTGATTCTCATAATTTTGTCTTTCTCAAAACATTGCAACTTTTTTGTTGTTAGATTTTTGACCGTTTTCTCGTAAGTTCTTATTATTATTTTTTTTAAATACGACTTTAATCTCACATTGCTGTGACTAACCTCATTATCTAAGTTTTTATTCAGGTAAATTTAAATTTATTTTTATTTTAATTACAATTTTATTCTCGTCTTAGACTTTTGATCTCATTCCTGCTTTTTCTCAAAAATATGACTTTTTATTCGTATCTTAATTTATGACTTTATTCTTATAATTTGTATGTGATTTTAATCTTATATTGTTACAACTTTATTCTTATTTTACATTTTTGACTTTATTCTCGTAATTTTGACTCACAAAACAATCTCAAAATAATAAATTTTTTCTGCAACTTTATTATTTTTGTCTTAGATTTTTGACATTATTCTCATTATTTTTACTTTTTTAAATCAAAATATGACTTCATCTCATATTGCTGTAATTATGACTTCTCAAAAAAGTAGATTTTTGTTTTTATAACTTGTTTTTGTCTTTTATCAAAATATTATGACTTTTCATTCTCATCATGTATATTCCTATCATTTTGACGTTTTACCAAAATATGACTTTAATAACATTGCTGCGACAATTCCCGTTATCCACGATTTGACTATTCTCATATTTTTGATTTGATTCTCATAATTTTGACTTTCTCAAAACATTGCGACTTTTTTGTTGTTAGATTTTTGACTGTTTTCTCGTAATTTATTTATGTATTTATTTTTAAATACGGCTTTAATCTCACATTGCTGTGACTAACCTCATTATCTAAGTTTTTATTATCTAGTTTAATTTTGAACTTTTTTGCAACTTAGCCTAGATTTGAGTTTATTCTCATAATTTTGACTCTCAAAACAATCAAATTTTTCTGCAGCTTTATTCTTTTTGTCTTAAATTTGACATTATTCTCCTAATTTTGCCTTTTTTTAAATCTAAATATTACGACTTCAGTCTCATATTGCTGTGCCGTTCTCCTCATAATCTAATTCAGCGCAGAATGCTTAATTAAATTTCCCAGAATGCTTCAGTGGATTCAAGCTGATTCATCACGGTGGATGTCCTGATGTGAGCGAGACTCTGATGGTCCTGCAGCACCTGGGCTCTGAACGCTGGGAGGTGGGAAGGGATATTTACATGATCGTGTGTGTGAGTGTGTGTATCTGGCTTTCTTCACTCATGCCGAGCGGCGTCAGTACTCCAGCGTTTGGCACGGGTCGGTACCCATGTATGGAGACGGAGCGTTACCCAGAGTTCTCTGTGTGTGACGATCAGACGCTCGTAGGAGGAAACTCCTCTGCTCCGCGCTCACGCTCAAATAGAGCAGCGTTTCACATCTAGAAACAGAGGCGAGGAGTAATTTTATCCTGAATTACTCAGCGTGTCAGGCTCGGTGTTAAACACCACTCTACCCAGAATGCCTCTCAGCGTGAGATGAGCTGTGTAGAGTTTAGGCCTGTGATTCTACACACGTCTGTAGCCTGCTGCTGTTCCAGATGACCTGCTCATCTCACACACACACACACACACAGTCTAATATTGGGTCAGATCATCCACAGCATTGAATAGGTTATTTTTTATTTTTCCATAACTTTATTAATTTTAGTGTCATGCTTGCATTCAGTCAGTGCTGGTCTGTGCACGTTGTTTTTCACTGCATTGCTGTTGTCACTCAAAAGTCTCACTGTGTTTGAATACAGAAACTAAACTGCATCCAGTATATTGAAAGAGAATGTATGTAGTCCCACTTAGACAGGTGCTGTTTGGTTATTTAATTTTGGTTTATTTCATTTTGTTTTGTTTAAATTGATAACACCATATAAAATACAACACAAATTTTATTTAAATTATTATTATTTTTTTATTATTTTCTGTTATTATTTTTCTATTTTGGTTTCTGTTTTTTTTTTAATTTTTTTTTTTTTTTTTTTATTTAATTCATTTATTTTAATTTTATTTTATTCAAGTTTATTTTATTAGTATTTTTGTTTTGTTTTCTGTTGTATTTTATTTATACATGTGTGTGTATCTGTATATTAAATATATATTTTAAAGTTTTTATATTATTATTATTATTATTATTATTATTATTTTTTTTTTTTTTACATATTTAATGTATTTATCTATCTAAAAGCTTGATGTACAGTGAGTGTAGCGGTACACATGAGGCTGGACAGTGTGATCAAGATCTAACATCACGGTATGATTCATCGTATATATAACATTAATGGTATATATCACGCCACAGTTATTTCTGTCTCTCTCTGTAACGTGTGTGTGTGTGTGTGTGTGTATATGTATATGGGGCATGTAGAATAAGTAGGTCTGGATGTATGAAACGGGGACAAGCCCCACTTCCCAAAAGTCTGCTCTCTTTCTGACTGAAGGCTGTGGGCGTCTCAGAGAACTGCTGTCTGCTCGACCGCCCACCTGCCAGTCATGACACACACACACACACACACACACACACACAGCGCAGAGACGCACGCACCCAGCGCAGAGACGCACGCACCCAGCGCAGTTCTTTTAGTTAAACCCAAATCTTATTTTGGAGGTTTGTACTGAAGATCTTGTGTATTTGCAGATGCAACATGCAAAATTCATATATAAATACTCCTTATGGTTTAATAATCACAGACTGTAGTCCATATTGTATCGTGATTTGATTAATTGTGCAGCTCTACTTTTGGTAAAAAATATTGACATTTTGTGTCCCATTTCTGTGTCATGGAAATTAATGCTCTGTGTATTGAATTGAAGTGCTATATTGAAGGTAATCATATTTCTAGAGTTAAATTTTATTAGAATGTTTAGTTCTAATCAAAACACACCAGTTTAGCATTAATAGCATTAACACACACATCACCATCACATCTGACACTAAAGCGTGTCCCATTGGCTGCTAGAACAACATTCAGCAAATGACGTTATGTAATTTTATGGAGCGAGTCTTTCTGTTTTTAGTATATTTATCATAACGTTTGCATGTGAATCTGACATGAAACGCCATGTTTTCCGTCTACAAGTCTCTGGTGTGTTTCTGCTCTATCTTCTCGAGCTTCTTCATCCAGATTCTACACTGAAATGACTAGAAATCCAATTCCTGGCCTCCGGATGTGTTGGGAAGTTGAGTAACTATTAAAACCATTTGGACTGAAGTATATTTATAGGAGAAATGAGAGGAACCCACAGCATCCAGAAGTCCATTAGCAGCGGTGAGCTGTTGTTCTCCGGGTTTGTTCTGGTCGGGATGTGGTCCGGTCCGAGCCGCAGGAGGATGCTGGTTTGTTAAAGCTCATTAACCGCCTCAGTGTTGTTGTTCTGTATTGATTTGAAGTCAT
>JALXFT010004625.1:0-65421 GCA_023376895.1 Aspiorhynchus laticeps | reverse complement strand
AATTTGGATTTAATTTGGTTTAATAAAATATTTTTAAGTAATTTTTTTTTGTGTGGGAAATTAATCGTTTAGATTAATCGATATAAAAATAGTCGTTAGTGGCAGCCCTACTGTTAAGTCAATAAAAAATTTGCGGGGAAAAAAAATCCCTTACTACCGTTAACGTTAGCCTTCTCCTTGACTGCGATGGCTACAATCCTCCTTGCCAATAAATTTCCATCCATGTCAGGTTGTTCCTCTCTCTTGCCGACTGAAAGAGCCTTCTATCCACTCATTATTCCAGCTTCAAAAGTCTACTTGCTGTCACGGTCAGTGACGGATGACTAATGCAACTTCGCAGTTTTTTTTTTTTTCTATCTTTTTTCATCTCGAGTCAACTTCGACTGTTGCGTTTACCCTACAATAACTTTTTGTTGGTTGTAATAAAGACTCGGAGCAATTATTTTTTTGCAAAAAAAAAACAGAGAACAAGAAGTAGCCTACGTTACACTTTACTGCGTGCGTGTTCAAAAACAGGTGCATCTCTTCAGTTTTGTTTTTAGCTTTTTTTTTTTCACATCACTCCATGAATCCATGATCATCGCTTGCAGTACTACATTAACTCTGCTTCTGGCGGCTGAGGTAACTCGTGTTTTTTTTTTTCACCTTATTTCCCACTCACACTTTTCTCATCCTAATTTTACAAACTGCAAGTTACACACACGCATGCTGACTGACGCTGATCTCTGGCAGGTGCGGTGTTCTCCGACTGACTCGGGTATTAATGTTAAACAGACCCGGGACCCGAAGTAATAGATTGGGATCCGACCCGGACACGGCTGACCTTTTAAAATATAGACCCGAACCCGTACGGGTCCCGGGTCCTCGGGTCCTCCGTGAAGACCTTTACACACTAGTGCTGAAGAACTGGCTTTAAGTTTGTGTGCCAGACACCGAAGGATTGCAAAAACACATAGCAACCACATGGCAACGTGCCAACAGCCAATCAGAACGCTTCAGTAACCGCATAACAACTGCCTGGCAATCACACAGCAAATTTTGCGCATACAAACGTCGCTCATATTTTCGGTAAAAGTGCTTTTGAAAATATTAGGGTAGAGTGGGGGAAACGCCCCCTACTGTTTTTCCCAAAATAGCCACAAGATAAAGTCAAGATACATTTTTATTGTAACTATGGACTATGTTGACAAGAGTGATGTAGAAACTTACACTGGTGATGTACCGGAGAGAAACCGGATTTCACAGAGAATCATCTAATTTTCAGCAGTAAGAAAAAAAGTGTTTTAAAGCTTTTGTAGAACATCACCGTTATATATTATATGAGAACAGTTGGGCCTGTAGATAGGGAGTACGTGTTATTTAATAAAAATATAATTATATTTTCAGAATGACTTTTTTTTTTTTAAACATAGTCAGTGGGGTAAAACACCCCCAGGGGGCAATGAGAAATAACTGTAGTTATTCTGTTCTGAACATCAAATCCTTTGTTTTTCCATCAAATATATTCTAACTAGTTGGTTAAATAAAAATATTTGGACTTTATATTTAAAAATTACCTCAAGTTAGCATCAAGTGGCTAGTTAGCAAGCCAGTTAGCATCAGCTAACAAAATGTTTCAAATAGGCTATTATAATTTTGTAATCAATAATTATTAATTATATTCTTTTTAATTTTAAGCTAAAACTGTCTGTACTCTGATTTTGCTGTAAATGTTTAAAGCAAATTGCTTTGTCAGACTAGGGGGCTTTGTACCCCACCCATGAGGCGTTTTGCTCTATAGGTGGGGTAAAACGCCCCCTTGGTACAAATTACATTTTTGTTAAAAATCTAATAACATGAAAACTCTGGACATTTTTCATACTTTGTTTATAATTTATGTCGTTGTCACTAAACCTATATGATAACTTTTCTGAACACATTTAACTTTTGTTTCACAGAAAAAAATTACACAGCCCTTAAGGGGGGCGTTTCCCCCCCCCCCCCACTCTACCCTACACTGAAACATGATTCAGCTTTCATTTTTTTCTCAGGATAAAAAAAACTTACATACAATACGTACAAATTTAGGCAAAATATCATATTTGTTACTATTACAAATAGGAAATTAATTTATATATTAGTAAATAAAAAAACAACAACAATAATACTAAATTAAGCCAAAACATAAATGTATTGTGTAATTTGTATAGCAAATACAGTATACAACATATAAATAGTGATAGTAATAAAAATAATAATACATTATATGATACATTAAATGTATGTTATAATTGTAAAACATAAACAACAACACTGAATTCAAATATAAATTAAATGTAACTGTAATTTGTTATGATACATATACAACATAATAAATTATAGGACAAATTACAAGTATTTGTGTAATTTATACAATACGTACAAATTTAGACAAAATGCCATATTTGGTACTATTGCAAAAAGCAAATAAATTGATGAATATATTAGTAAATAAACAACAATAATGAATTATAGGATAAATTAAATGTATTTGTGTAATTTTATAATAAATATAGCCTACAACATGTAAATACTACTACTAATTAGAAATTATAGGATGGATAAAATCAAATTGTTTAAATTGTATAATAAATATACAACATATAAACAATATTAAATAATGATTTATAGAACAAATTAAAAGTATTTGTGTAATTTTATAATAAATATAGCCTACAACATGTAAATACTACTACTAATTATAAATTATAGGATGGATAAAATCAAATTGTTTAAATTGTATAATAAATATACAACATAAACATATGTATATTTTCAAAATACATAAACCAAAATAAACTTTCAAGAGGAGTCATTAATGGTTTTAGACATCTTTAAACTATTTATTTTATTAATAAATATTTGTAATTATGATAAATTTTTTGTCATTTAAAACATCATAATATGTTTAAAAGTGTTTTAATTTTATCATTATATTCCACAATAGCATATAGAAATCCACCTATTATTTTGCTTCTAATAAACACTTTATTAATGCCATATTAAATGTCTAAAGATGAAAGATCTCAATATTATTGTAGGCACTTTTGGAGAGATATATGATGCTACATGAAAAACAAAAAAAAGAGTAAACTACTATTACAAATACTATGTTGATACTAATTCTCAATACTTTTTCGTATGTCATCTACTACAAAAATTTTACAAACAAACCGTTTGGCTGTGGTCCCTCAGCGGTTCCCTTCAGCCTCCATCGACCTGTTTATGAACAAAAGCCGTTCTGTGCGATCAGCATTTGGCTCGAATCGAGCCGATCAATCAAACTTCATCCGTTCATCATAAGAGGTTCTGAATGCGAAGCGTTTGCGCTGCACAAACTGAATCAGCACATTTCAAACTCGAGCTGAACGCTGCCAAACACACACACAGCGTCCACAAAATACTCATTCACAGACGAATAAGAGAGCCATTCACGATAAAACTCACAAAACATGCCATAAATGCATTGCAAATGGTCGCGGAGAACAAACCGCGCTTTTGTTCCCGCCAATGCAAGGATTTAAAACACAACAAGTGTAACGGTCAAATCATTCCAAGACTTCCTTCAGACAGCAACGGATCGTCCTTATAAAACACCTTATAAAGTAGGTAAAAGTGTGTCAAAAGTTTCATATCAAGTTAATAACATAATATCTGTCTTCATATACCTCTCTTACGGTTGGTGCCTGTCTCCCTCGAAGATTGCGCTCTGTGCGCGCGATTCTAGGGTTTTTAAGCCCGCTACGCGCGGCCGTCATTGTTTGGGCCACAATAGAGCGAATCATCCAGTCAGACATGTGAGATGTGAGGTAATCCGCATCTTTCACAGCATCTCGTCCTCTTGTTTACTCGCTCTCCCTCTCCTCACAATCTCACCAGTCTTCTGCGTCACCGGCTCCCGCGGCGTGGGACGCTTCGTGACGCGCGTCGACGCCCTCGGTCTTCCTTCTTTGTGGAGGTCAAATCGGTCCAGAACTCTTGGACTTGTGGGTTTGAAGGATGAAGAAACGTCTACATAACAAACACAATGTTGCCTTATAGAAAACCAAATATAACTAAACCTTGCTGCAATGTTACATAAAGTTTCTTGGCAGAGAACATTAGAAGGTTTGTTCTGGGAACCATGAAACTTCATGTCAGCTGAATGTTCTGGGAACCAAAATTTGTTAGCTGGTCAAATCGATCCAGAACTCTTGGGACTGGAGGTTTACAGGGTTTGAAGGATGAAGAAACATTTCAGCAGCACATCTACATATAGTTACACTCAGAAGATCATGCAATACATGAGCGAACTAGTCAGAAAACACAGAACATTCCCCTAACATTGCCATATGGTTATTCTTTTGGAAGCCAAATTACAATGTTATAGGAATATTCTGCACACCTAACGAGAACATTCTATTTACGCAATTAATGTTTTCTGGCAGAAAACGCTAGAATGTCTGTTCTGGGAACCAGAAACTAATGTTCTCAGAACATTCTGGGAAGCTAAATTTACTAACTGTGAATCTGTAGACGACGTCAATTAAATCAAAATTTGAAACAATTTTCTTTGCATGTGAGGTGTTGATAAATTGTGTGACAGATAATATTTAATTTGATTGCAAAATAAATTGCATCTTGCACAAGTGCATTTATACAGTATGCATTTGAATGAAACCAGATCCTTAATAATTCGATTGAAATTTAGATTTTGAATTTTTGGAGAATCACGATTCATTGCTAAATCTATTTGTCAAACAAATACAACAAATAAAAATGAGAGAAAAAAAACATGGTAAGTACACATTCAAACCAAAAAAGTTTACAATTATAATAAACAATTATATTTTACAATTACAAATACATGTTTTTAGATATATTTTTTTTAAAATATAGATTAAAAATAAATTCTAGAACGTTCAATAAATTTAAATTGTATTTTTTAGGTTTTCATTTTTGTATATATTTAAAAAGTGTAATAAACAACATTTAAGCACATATATATATATATATATACACATATATTGTTTAATTTTTTTAATATTTAAATTATATATTTAAACTATACCAAATCACAGTGAAAAAAAAAAATCTGTATTATGTAACAAAACATCAATTTGTCATTCAGTTTGAATTTATTTAAAATGTTACTAACAATCCAAGCAGATATTTCATATATAAATTGGCATAATTAATTCAGAAAGATCAGGAAGTATACACCTGATGTTCATATACCACAAAGTATATGTTAGACATGAAAACACGCAGCATTATAACAATGCTGAAAACATCAGTCTGAACTGCATCTGACTGCTGGAAGGGTTCAAACCATTATTTATAATCACGCGAGTCAAAGTCCAAGCAAAACAGCATGTCGTCGGTAACGAAAGGCTTTACGACGGGCTGGACAAGTAGATTAGCGTATAGCGCAATAGACTCATAAACGACACGAGCAGCTCAATCAATCAGTCTGAACAAGGACGAGATGGGCGTCCATCACTTCTTATTCGCACGTCCTTTTCCTGCCTTCATGCCCCGCCCTCCTTTATGGCCACGCCCTCCTTTGCCCCGCTCTCTCTGCTCCTTCCTTTGTGTGGCTCTGGTGTCTTTCTTCAATCGTCCGTCCACCACGCGGAACGTGCCCTTGACTCCGGCGGGACGGCGCACCCTGCGTCCCACGCCCTTCTTAGCCACGATGTACGTGAGGTCTCGCTTTTCCTTCCCCACGCCGGCCTTCTTGTAGATGCTGTGAGTGAAGGAAAGAGAAAATGATTAGGCTTCAGTGCGTGGGAATGAAACGAAGCGGACGTGTGGATGTCGAGGCCGACCTCTTGAGCTGAGCCATCTTCTCTCGCTCTGAAATATCCACCGTGTTCACCACAGCTTCAGCCTTCTTCTTCGCCTGCTCCATCTTCTTCAACATCTACAACAGAAAACACACATTTAACAGCCAGATTCAGTTTGAGTTTTCTGAAATCAAAGTATGTTGTTACTATAATAATATTCATTATTATAATAATAAAAACTATACAGCATTCTCTCACATCTGCTCTTAAACTGTGAATTTCTATTAGTGTTTAAGATGTCTGGATTGTCTCACCCGTCTCTTCTTGCGCGCTTTGGCCTCTGCCACTCGTCTGACTGGCCGGGCGTTGATTTCCCGCCATTTCTGCTTGTATTCCTCCACCATTTCCTTGGTGACGGGAACAGGCCTCTTCCGGTGCTTCTTTTCATCGTCAACCAACCACGCAGGAATTTCGGTCATATCCTCAGAATTCGCAAACCTACGAGAGCAGCGTGAAGACGATGTTATTACCTCAGAAACGCACAAATAACATAATCGTTAAGTCATTAGAGCAGTCTGACCTGTGGAAGGAGACGTCGATCAGGTCTCGCGCTCGCTTTTTGGACGTAGCGATCTGAGCGCCGAGCGCCAAGCCCTCCGCGTCGAGAATTCGCGCACGTTTGTCTGCAAAAAACAACAACATTTAAATCTACTATTAATGAAACTATTTTCAGATGGCGTCGAATGTTAAATACGATTCTCAACTGACTTATTTTTTCAACAGGAACGACTTGAAAGTTGTCATCATCCGTCGCTCCTCTCACGCCGACGGCTGCTGAGGCTTGTTTCATTTGCACAATTTCTCTGTCGGAAAAAATCCTTTTTAGCAAACAAAATCAAGTATAGAAGCATTAATATTAACAAAAATATACATGTCTCACCTCTCATCATCGCTGCTGTCGTCATCGGAGTCGCTGTCGTCTTCATCCGCATTCACTTTCTGTGAGCGCACGGCCACTTCCTGTTCCTGCACGGCAGGCTCTGCCCCCTCTTCCGCTTTCCTCTTTTTGCCTTTTCCGGTCTGCAGCAGCTGGGTTTGTATCAGTTCGCTCAAGGCGTCGGTGTCGTCGTCCAAATCCAACTCAGAAAAGATGTCCTGCGCAACGTAAAGAAAACGTTAAAATCTACCATAAACCAGTTTTGTTTAAGTCTAAATGCGCGATTCACACCTTGCTGAACCACATGTTGGTCTCGCGGTCTCTCTTCTCGTCTTTTCCTTCCAGTTCGACGAGTAACTCGTTCCCGTTAGCTTCCCCTTCGTCCTGTGGCTTGCCGGCAAACGAAACTCTGCAGAAACGAAAAAAAAACAGAGATGAATTCCTTGGAAAAAACGTCATATACAGTTTTTTAAAGTTTGGACAAATTTTTTTTTTGATTTTGTAACTCTTTATTCAGTCTTCATTTTTTTATGATCTATATTTTCTTTCTCCCATAAAACACATTAAAAAAATACAGTTTCTATGAAATATTACAAAGATTTACCATGGCAAGTACAGTTTGTGCCAAAATATAAATTTTACAATTACTGCTACAAAAATAATGTAGGAACCTGCTATTAGCTACCCTTGTTAAGAAAATGTAATATTTATATAAAAACAAAACATAAAAAATCTAAAATAAATTGTTCACAGTATGCTTTAAATATATATAGAAAAAAATGCAGTTATACACATTTATATTTTTAAAATCTGACAGTACTATTATAACGGCAAAAGACGGTTTGCGCTGGCGCAAGTTTTTATATCGATAAAACAATTAAAATATAAACACAAATAAAAAAACATATTTTTAAAATATATATTTTACATACATGACAATATCGCATAATATTTATAACAAAAGTCAATAAATATAAATATTCACATATTTTTATATTCAAAATAATCAATACATTATTTTATACTTATTTCATACTAATATTTATATATATATTTTTTTTTTTTATTTAATATAAACTTCTAATATCATTTTATATTTCATATATGTTAATGTGACAGACAAACAAAACCAAACTTATTCCACAAAAGGAAGGAAAAAGAACCGTACTTTTTCTTCTTAGGCATCTTTTCCTCGATTTCTTTCTCTTTCTTCTCGATCTCCTCGAGGTCATCTGAGTCGAGGTCAGAGGCCAGAGACATTCGCTCATCCTCGTCTTCATCTTCATCAGAGATGTGCAGGTCCTCCTCCTCCTCCACTAAATCATCGGCTCCCTTCATGTCTCCCTGTGTGATTTCACTCAGACCCTGAAGAACACACACACACACACCATCAGGACGAGCTCAGGAGTCACTCAGCGTCCTGAAGACCCGCTGGTTTCTTACCTGAGCCTTCTTGATGGCGTTGAGAGAAAACATGGAGGCATCGCTGGTATCGGCGATGGAGACCCCGGGAAGATCCATCTTCAGCTCGACTCGCTCCCTCTGCTTCCGCTTCTCCTTCAGCAGCTTCTTCTTCTTCCTGTTTACCAACAAAAACACACGTCAAACCGGTTAAAAACACCAGCCTGAAAGACACCAATTTAACGTTCATACAGCAGAGTTATTATCGCTAACAAAAACTAAATGAAAAAATTCAATACTTGAAATGAAACAAAACTGAAACAATTAAAACATTTATTTCACTTCAGCTACTTGTCAAGACAACATTTCCACATTACTAAAATAACTACAAATAAGTAAATTAAAACAAAAAATGTATAAAACATTTTTAAAAACTTAAAAAAAATTTTATAAAACTTTTAGATATTAGAAAACATTAGATAAAATCTCATTTAAAAATAATAAACAATACAATATACCATTAAATATTAAATCACTAAAATTAGTCATTTATTTTTTATGATTAGACTTTAATATTCAGATACAGATAGTTATATTTTTTTATATTTTATGACTGCTTAGATGAATGAAAATAGAAATTTTTAAAATCTCGTACAAAATATTACCAAAAATATCTTTATATTAAGTAATTCAAATATTAACATTTAGATCTTGATATTTTATAATATGTTAATATATATAATAATAATATTAGATTGTTTATATTATTAATAGCTTAGATATACAAAAGAGAAAATTATATCTAAAAAAAGAAAATATTAGATAAAATCTAATTCAATATTTTAAAAAAAACAACTTTACATCACAAAAAATAAATACAAATATATTAATATTTACATTGCTTATATTTTACTAATTAAATATAAGATAAATAAGACTATACAATTATTTATCATTAGGTTATTTATAAGTAAAAAAAATATAATATTAAACAATTCAGCTTTTATCATTTATATTTAAAAAAAATATATATTAATATTTAGATTTATATGGTTATATTTTGTTAATACTTTAGATTAAATAAAATGTATTTATAATTTTTTTATTTTCTTTATTATTTAGACTTTTTGTAAGTTATTAATAATTTAGATTAGATTATTTATTATTAAATCTGTTTATTACTATCATTTATTATCAAATCACTATAAAAACAATTAAAATATAGTATTAATATTTACATTTATTCGTTTAGCTGACATTTATCCAAAGAGACTTTACATTATATATTATATTTACATTATATCATTATATTGATAATAATATAACATTGTTCAGTTTTATTGATAGTTTGGTTTAGATATACATAAATGAAAATCTACCGTCTGAGTTCGGCGAACTCTTCGGCTTTCATCTGAGCCAGCTTCTTCTCCATCTCCTCTTCCTCACCGTCCTCCTCATCCTTCTGTTCGACCCCCTTTTTCTTGCTTTCCTTCTCATCAATATCGCTATCATCGTCATTTGAGCTAAAACCGCAAGAAAATCCATAGTTATTAACAGAGTTTGAATCTACGATATGTGAACTCTATGACGTGATGATGATGCACCTCATTTCCTGGTCCAGCGGCTTGGCATCCTGTCTCAGCTTTTTAGATAGGAACCTCCTCATCTTGGATCTCCATGACAACAGCAGACTACAACACAACAGCCAATCAGATTTAGGCTCCGGACACTGACTCCATATATGGTCAACAAGCACAGTCACTCACCGCAGTTCCTTTCGGCCCAGAACTTTAATGTCTGAGCAGCACTCTCTGATTTCTGGTGAAGTGATGGGATGGGATTCCAGCTCGGGGTTATCAAAGGTTATCTGGAGCAGAAAAAGAGAAACTAGATGAACATTTCCTGAAGAAAATGTGAGTGGTGCTTGCCGTGGCAAAACTCGGCACTCGGTTGCTTGGGCAGGGCTCTAGACTCGTTCTTCCCACTGGTCACACTTATGCGACTAACTTTCTCAGTTGGTCGCACGAGCACATCATTTGGTCGCAATTTTTTATTTATTTGATACAACATTTGATTAATCAATGCATGCTGTGAACTTTTATCATAGTTTATAGTTATATGGTAACGAAAGAGTTCAACATTCAACCCGTTCTTTTTCATCAGTGACAGGAATTCCTCTTTTCGTGTGCTTTCACGTTCACTTTCAAATTCACGATCTTGGTGTCACGCTTTACAAGAAAAGATAATTGTCTGTTTTGCTTATATCTATACACCTTTCACTTTTTAAGACTAAAACAAAAGATGGATTAATTGTTATACTTAATTAAAAAGCACAACAATAAAAAAGTAGGTTACAATGACAAACTAGCTTATATAACATTTATTAACAAAAACGAATAAGACGAGGCAAGGCATAGGACACATCACATGCTGTATTATACTGACTAATACATAACAGAATGTTTAGCAAACACTGAGGAATCAAATAATAATAATAATATAAAAAAAATTAAGGAAAGCCTCCATAGTGTAACGTGAGGTAAAGATAACAAGCTTTTTAAGAAGCGATCTTTTACTTTAGTTTGAAAACCAAATCCTCCGTTGCCCTCCGTCCGCTGCGCGCACCTTTGCGCTCGTGCTGACGCGGCGAGTATAAACCAGGCTCTACTGAAAGCGCCTGTCTTCACGTGATCAGTGAAATCTTTCTCCTGCTACAATGTGCTGCGGCTCTGCAGTGTGCGCTGTATGAAGCAGACGCTTTGGAGCAGCGCAGACCATGCACTCGCACAAGTGCGACTACGTCAAATTTTTACTCGCACAATCCCAAAGAAATGGTCGCAAATGCGGTTGCCAGGGTACTCAGTTTGATTGCTAGGGTGTTGCTGTGCGGTTGCTAGAGTACTTGTGGTGGTTCCTAGGGTGGTTGCTAGGATGTTGCTATGCGGTTGCCAGGGTACTCAGTTTGGTTGCTAGGGTGTTGCTATGCGGTTGCTAGAGTACTTGTGGTGGTTCCTAGGGTGGTTGCTAGGTTGCCAGGGCGCTCAGTTTGGTTGCTAGGGTACCTGGGATGGTTGCTAGGGTGTTGCACCACTAGGCAGTTGTTAGGGTGTTCTGGGTGGTTGCTAGGGTGCTGCTATGCAGTTGCTAGAGCACTTGTGGTGGTTCCTAGGATGTTGCTATGTGGTTGCCAGGGTACTTTTTGGTTGCTAGGGTACCTGGAATGGTTGCTAGGGTGTTGCACTGCTGGGCGGTTGTTAGGGTGTTCTGGGTGGTTGCTATGCGGTTGCTAGAGCACTTGTGGTGGTTCCTAGGGTGGTTGCTATGAGGTTGCCAGGGTACTCCGTTTGGTTGCTAGGGTACCTGGGATGGTTGCTAGGGTGTTGCACCACTAGGCAGTTGTTAGAGTGTTCTGGGTGGTTGCTAGGGTGTTGCTATGCAGTTGCTAGAGTACTTATGGTGGTTCCTAGGGTGGTTGCTAGGATGTTGCCAGGGTACTCAGTTTGGTTGCTAGGGTACCTGGGATGGTTGCTAGGGTGTTGCTATGTGGTTGCTAGGGTATTCTGTGTGGTTGCTAGGGTGTTGCTAGACATGCACACTGATGTCTGGAATATAAGTGAAGTGTTTTGAAATCATACCTCATTGGTTTTGCTCAAGAAATCGACAGGGTTTTCAGCTTTTAAGAATTCGGTCACTGGAAAGATGTGATACAGAGTGAGATCGCCATCGCTGTAGCCTTCAGCCTGAAACACCACAGAAAAATGAGTAAATAAAATGTTAGAAAAAGTAAAAATTACATGGATGATTTTTTAAAAACAAAATAACTTATAATACAATAAATGTAATAAAATATAAAAACTGTAATACAATACATATCATAAAATACATAAATTTAAACAATTAATGAAAATATATTACTGTAAAATGTAAAAAGACATACCTTGGGTTTTTTTTTGCTAACCAGGTCCTTGACAGTTTTCACTTGTACGTCGACCTCTTTAAAAGCATGTTTGGGGTCGAAGAACTTGTTGTCAATTTTATCCGGGGCCAAAAAACCTGAAGAAGAGAGAAATATATTCATATACACATACAGACAGAAAAAAAACATGATAGAATTATAGTACAGGTGATAGAATTAATGGTAAAAAACAAACAACAGAAATGTAGAATGAATGAAAGAACAAATGATAGATAGAACAAAGAACAGATAGATAGATAGATAGATAAATAGAAAGAACAAGTGATAGAATGAGATAGAAGGATAGAATGACAGACAGAACAGAATAGATAGAACAAATGAATGACAGAACAAATAATAGAGCAAATGATAGAACAAAGAGAGAGATAGAACAAGTGAACAAAAGAACAAGCAAACGATAGCTAGATAAATGATAGATAGCTAGTAGTGCTGTCAAACCGTGCCACTAATCGAGACTAATCGCATCCAAAATAAAAGTTTTTGTTTACATAATGTGTGTGTACAGTTTATTTATTATGTATATATATATATATATATATATATATATATATATATAAATACAGGCAAACACATTATATATTTTGAAAATATTTACATGTATTTAAATGTATTTATATTCATATAATTTATATTAGATATATATGTGAAGGTAAAAAGGTTTTGATATATTTACAGTAGGAAATTTACAAAAATATCTTCATGGAACATGATCTTAAATCCTAATGATTTTTGGCATAAAAGAAAAATGGATAATTTTGACCCATACAATGTATTGTTGGCTATTGCTACAAATATACCTGTGTTACTTATGACTGCTTTTGTGCTCCAGGCTCACATATAAATATTTTTAATACAATTTTTTTTCTTAAATATATACATGCATGTGTGTGTATTCATATATACATAAATATACACAGTATAGTTTAAGTAAACAAAAACTTTTATTTTGGATGCGATTAATTATTTGACAGCAGTAATAGATAAAATTATAATAGATAGATAAAATTTTATAAGGACAAAGAACAAGCAATACTTAGAAAAACATACAACAACCAACAATAGAGCTATAGAAAGAATGAATGATATAATAAACAACAAAAACATGACAGGTAGAGCAAAAGAAGGAGAGACAGAGATAGTTTACCCTGGCAGATGACAAAGATCTCGGCGGACTCGTTCCTGGAGGCCTGCGGTTTGGTGGCCTGCACCTTCCTGAAGAACTGCTGGAAGATCCACATGAGCGGCTGGTAGTCTTTGGAGCGGAAGACTTTGGTGATGAAGGTGCCACCTTTGTTCAGGAACTCACAGGCCAGCTTGAGCGCCATCAGCGTGAGGTTTGCCTGCGAGAAAGCGTCGTGCTGCCAGTTCGCTCCGACGTTCGGCGAGCCGTCGTTCAGCACAACATCCACCTTCCACGTCTGCAGCTCCTTCTTGAGAGCCTGAGCACATGTGCCAAAAATATTAAATCTTTATACGATTTTTAACTAGTCGACTTGAAAATGTAACTACAACATGATCTAGTTAAAGGAAATTCTATTCCAAGTGCAGCACACATGATGTTGTCAGCATGATGTAAATGTTAAACAAATCACTTGTTAAATATCTTTGCAGAAAAGATGCATGAACTACAACTACATCTTGTGCAAACTTGTCTTATACATTTGTGACCCTGGAGCACAAAAGGAGTCCTGGAGTCTTAAGTCGCTGGGGTATATTTGTAACAATAGCCAACAATATACATTGTATGGGTCAAAATGATTGATTTTTCTTTTATGCCAAAAATCATTAGGATATTAAGTAAAGATCATGTTCCATGAAGATATTTTGTAAATGTCCTACCATAAATATATCAAAACATAATTTTTGATTAGTAATATGCATTGCTAAGAACTTCATTTGGACAACTTTAAAGGTGATTTTCTCAATATTTAGATTTTTTTGCACCCTCAGATTCCAGATTTTCAAATAGTTGTATCTCAGCCAAATATTGTCCTATCATAACAAACCAGACATCAATGGAAAGATTATTTATTCAGCTTTCAGATGATGTAGAAATCTCAATTTCAAAAAATATACCCTTATGACTGTTTTTTAGTCCAGGGTCACATATATGTTCATATAATACATATAAATTCATCTCTCTCGTGAATTCTCTCATCATAAACAGCATAGCGCAGATGCACGTGTGATGTAAATATAAGAGATTTATTCATCATACGGTGTAGATAGCTTCACTGATTATAAAAGGAGTGATTTTTAAAGTGTATATACTCGCACTAGACTGAAGTCAGTTATGATGTTCTTCAGTAATGTAAATGTTCTTTGCTTGTTTTCTGTAGCTTCTTTTTGAATAACTGAGGAAATGTAAGCATATAATTAGTAACTTACAATGTTTTTTATAAAACTGTTATCATGTTAACAATGTCATGATTTCATGTTTTCCTTTGACTTTGGAGTGTTACAAGCTGTTTGTGCATCCGTAAATTCACAAAGACTAAAGTCTCAAACACAAAGAGATATTCTTTATCAAAGTTTAGACTCATCCACACCCCCCTAAAACACCTCATTTAAACACGCCTCCACATGTCTACATCACTGTGTGGGGAGATTTGCATTAGGGCTGGGAAAATAAATTGATGCTTCACAAGATTTTCTGAATGCATAGCGATTCTTCCTCGAGTCGATTCTGAGCTTAGTTTTGAACAGCAGGTGGCGCTGCATGCTTCAGAAACAGCCGTACTCTGCTTGTTTCCAAATCCTTACACACTTGAACCTAAAATAATCATTCATAAGATTAGAGAAGGTTGAAGTGAATTACAAGGGTGTTCAGAGTGGGCTGTGTTTACATTAATCTCATGTCATAAAAGCATTCTGAGCCGAGGTGAGATTACAGACTCAGCCGAACACACAATCCTCATGAGCATTTGAGTAGAGCACCATCTGCTGTTAAAATCTAGGCTCAGAATCCATTCCAGAGAGAATCTTTTATTCTTGCTGTAGTATTGTTGTCATGGAGACGCTGTGTGCTTGCAAATATGGTAAGGGGCGTAACATTTCCGTCACACGCTTGAGGTATTCGGCCAATCACAACGCACTGGATCAGAGCACGCCTCGCTTCTCAGAACGATGAGCTTTGTAAAAATCGATGCGTTTCAGAAAGGCGGAGTATAGAGGAGCAACAATAATGTACAGTATGTGGAAAATAATGTGTTTTTTGAACCTTAAACCACAAACATTGCATTACACCAAATACACAAAATAATGTTCTTTTTAGCATCGTCATATGACCCCTTTAAAATCTAATTCAGTCATATTAAAAACATTAGGTTGCGTTTAGCCTTATGCTGGAGTTGGTAAGTAAATAATTAAATTGTTGAATAATCAAATGAAGCACACAAACACACACGCACCTGTCTGCACTTCTCCGTGGTGATGTCCTCCTGCAGCATGACCACGTTCGGGATGGGTCTGATCGGCACCAGATCCACACCTGACAGCAAAACAACAGAGTCACACCTGGAGTCTGTCTCAAACACACACACGCTTCACTTCAAACCCACTCACCGATGATCAGGCTGGACACCGGCATGAACTTCGACGCCACCTGTAACCTGAACGTGAAGGAGAGGTCATGAAACCAGCACAAATCAACACTACTGTCAGAAACTCAAAGCTGTTCACGACAACCCGTCAAAATAAAAGCTCAGTCAGACAGAAGTATATTACTATTGTACAAGTACTTTTCAAACTGAACAATGAAACGATTAAAGGAACATGACACTTTTTTGGAAATAGGCTTATTTTACACCTCCCCTAGAGTTAAACAGTTGAGTTTTACCGTTTTTGAATCCATTCAGTGGATCTCCGGGTCTGGTGGTAGCACTTTTAGCTTAGCTTAGCATAGATCATTGAATCTGATTAGACCATTAGCATCTCGCTCAAAAATGACCAAAGAGTTTCGATAATTTTCCTATTTAAAACTTGACACTTCTGTAGTTACATCGTGTACTAAGACCGACGGAAAATGAAAAGTTGTGATTTTCTAGGCTGATATGACTAGGAACTATACTCTCAATCAGGCGTAATAATCAAGGAGCTTTGCTGCTGTACCATCTGTGCAGCAGGTGCAGTGATATGACGCAGCGCCTGAAAGTAGTCCCCAGCTATATCATAACTAGTTACCTAGCTGGGGACTACTTTCAGGCGCTGCGTCATATCATTGCGCCTGCTGAACTTGTAAAATGAGCCTATTTCCAAAAAAAGTGGAGTGCTCCTTTAAAACTGTATTCTGAAGTGTTTTTTTCCATGCTTTCATTTTTACCATAAACCTCGGTTGTGCTGCACCATTTGTGAAAAATAAATAAATGATAGTAATAAAAAAATTTATATTAAATGCTGAAATTAAAGGAAAACGCCACCGTTTTTCCATATTCCAATATGTTCTTCCCTCAACTTAGACGAGTTGATATGTACCTCTCCCGTCTCAGTCCGTGCACTTAATCCCTCTAGCGCGCGGCACCACTAAGCTAGCGTTTAGCTTAGCACCATTCATTCCATAGGATCCAAACTGGGATGAATTTAGAAGCCACCAAACACTTCCATGTTTTCCCTATTTAAAGACGGTTACATGAGTAGTTACACGAGTAAGTATGGTGACACAAAATAAAACGTGGCGATTTTCTAAGCGGATAAAAATGATAACTATAATGTGTGGCGGAAGAACACTTTGCAGCACTTCGACCTCGGCGCAGTAATATCATCACTCCTGAAAACTCTCCCTCTCCCTCTTCCGTCAATACAACCAATGTGGCCTGCACTATGAGGGAGAGGAAGAGGGAGAGGGAGAGTTTTCAGGAGTGATGATATTACTGCGCCGAGGTCGAAGTGCTGCAAAGTGCTCTTCCGCCACACATTATAGTTATCATTTTTATCCGCTTAGAAAATCGCCACGTTTTATTTTGTGTCACCATACTTACTCGTGTAACTACTCATGTAAACGTCTTTAAATAGGGAAAACATGGAAGTGTTTGGTGGCTTCTAAATTTATCCCAGTTTGGATCCTATGGAATGAATGGTGCTAAGCTAAACACTAGCATAGTGGTGCCGCGTGCTAGAGCAATTAAGTGCACGGACTGAGACGGGAGAGGTACATATCAACTCGTCTACGTTGAGGGAAGAACATATTGGAATATGGAAAAACGGTGGCGTTTTCCTTTAAAACAGAAAACACAATCTCTGAAAAAATAAATTTCTTAGAGACCTATAATTATAAATAAATAAATGAAAAAATCAAATAAGTTGTTAAAATGTTATGAATGCAACTGATTCAACAAGCTTTTTGAAGTTTAAATAAAACATTCAAATGCAATGCAGACAAAAAAGAAAGACATCATTTGGGAAAAATAAACAGATTGCACAGGCCCTAAATATTTATACATCAATAATTTGCTATATTGTTAAATTGCATAATTTCATTATTTAATTAAATAAACATGCTTTTTGGTTACCAAAATTGAAATTTAACCATCAAAACAGAATCCAGAAAAATGATCAAATTAAACTGAATTTGGGGGGAAATAAAAACCGATTTGACAGAAAAAATAAATAACAGAATAAATAAAAGAACAATAGAACTACATTTGGGAAGGATAAAACAGAATTCAGATTTCACAGAAAAATTACAACTAAAAATGGATTTGGTAAAGACAGGTAAAAAACAGATATTGAAAATAAAAAATACAGAATTTGGGGGGGGGGGTGATTTTCACAGAAAAAAAATGGTAAAGAATAAAGTTAATGACAGAAAAATTCGATTGGAAAAAGCTAATTTAAAAAGAATAAAACAGAATTTGTGGGAAATTTCACACACATAAAAAAAGAATAAACTGGACATCACAGAAAAATTCAAACAAAAAAAAATGAATTTGGGAAAGACTGGAACAGAATCCAGGGGAACACAACGGGTTAGACAGGGTCTAGTTAACCTGGTCAGTATTAACTAGCAGGTCAGTGTACTCACCATCCTCCCGGAGCCGCGCACAGATCCACCACAGCTCGAGCTTTCTGAAGAAACTGGAACTTCCGGTTGAGCTGAATGAGTTTAAACGACGATCTGGAGCGATAACCTAAAAACAGCACGATAACTGAGCGTTACATTCACACAACACGACAGTAGCATAGTGGAGGACTGCGTTCAGACGTTATACCCATGAAGTGTGAGGAATATCACGATACTTTCATCTCAAATAACGCCCGTTATTACTATAGTAAACGTCCAGAACACACGGTAATAGCGAGGTACTCCGTGATCTCGCGCATGTGTCTTAACGGTCATGTTTACGCGACTCACCGGTTTCTTTAGCGAGATGGTAGAATTTGTCCTTTCTGGTTTTCCCGACTTTCAGCTTTTTACCCATGATTTCTGTATTAAACTAGCAGTTTCTTCGCTTTTTTCAGGACACTTTCCACCGCGTCGTGTCGCTCGTCTCGAGACACGTGTGTTTCGGCGGCGCAGAGAGATGACGTCAGAGTCCTCAGATTTTCTGACTTTTTTTTTTTTTTTTTTTATCGAGTACAAAATCTGAGTACAACAAAATTACCTTAATTAGTATACACAAAAGAATCTGGTATTGAAGGCTCAACACAATAGAACTATATTAATTTCAGACAAATCATATTCATATAGAAACAAGAACGAAAAGAAAATAATTATAATAACAATATAGAGAAATATATAATTACAACAAATTAGATAATACAAACAAATTAAACAGTTTTACTGCGTTTGGATTTTTCATTTTACTAAGAGCATCTGAGAAGCGTTTTAGATCATTTTTAAACACAATAAACAAGGAGGAGAGGTAAAATATCGACATCTATGTATCATGTTTGCTAATAATATAATATCATTAATGAAGTGATCCAAAGCACACTAAACTATCAGTGACCACACATGCTCCACAAACATGTTCTGCATCTGCAGATACATAAGATAAATATCATTTCATATTTTAAACGGACTTTTCCTCCTCTGGCTCATGTTATGAATGTTATTTATCTTTATTTGTGGGATTGTGTTCATGAATGATGTCAATTGTACGTGATTGGTTTTTATAACTCTCACAAGAATTGAAAACACAAGTATTGTAATAAACATATGAATTTTCCAGCTCAGGTTGTCTGTTAAAGCTCTATTTATTATTTCTTGTAAAGACTTGTAACGCTGTTCAGAGACGATATCATCTTCAGCAATGTCAAAAGATTTCAAATCATATACAAATAATACTGAGCTTTATATAATGTGCTATTGACTGTTGAGAAACATATTTATTTTGTCTTCTCTCTTCTCAAATGTAATTTATTTTCATGTATAGATCACCCCAGGCTTAATGTTGAGCTTGTTTGGGGTTATGATCCTGGTTGTCTGTATATTGTTTATATATATCGTGGTTGTTATAATCTGTTTTGAGCTGTAAATGTGTGTATTCACCTTTATGTTCAATAAAACACACATCGCAAACCATTTCTTATGTTTGATAATTATAATTTAGCATGGAATATAACTGACACAGAACATATGAATATATATTATTTAAATTTAAATTATTATTATATATATTTTTAAGTTGTTATCGATAAAATCAAATGTAATTTAAATTATAATAAAATAAAAATCTTACATTGATGTAAAATAGTATTTTATTTTACGGGGGGGGGGGGAAACTGACATATATGATGTAATAGTACATTTATATTTACTTTAAAAAATACATTTACAGCTTTTCTGAAAACAGAAGGATGTTATAGTCTTATATTGAATATTATAAAAGTATCATTTGAAGATATGTTTTAGTGAGATGATGGTTTCATTCAGTCTTCCACATCAACATCACCTGACTGAGAAGTGCAGCGCTTCTTTTGTTTGTTTGTTTTATTTTTATTATACTGTAGTATTTTTTTCTTGTATTTTATTGATTGCATAAATGTGCACAATAATAAAACACGGAACCGTTCATTCTCCTAATGCTCTTTTTTAATAATGCCAAAATAATTTATAACAAGTACATAACTATGCAATATCAAGAACACTAGAGGACGAAATATCAACAATAATACAAGGAAGAAAGTCAAATAAATAAATAACATGAGCCAGAGGAGGAAATGATACAAGCTTAAACAATGAAAGCAATTTTTGGATTTTCAATGATTTTTAGTTTTTTATGCCCATCAAAGACAAAATGTAAGAATTATAATCAACCAGAAAAATGAACAGCAGTGGCTTCTTACCCAAAAATGTACATTTGTGAATAAAAAAATTGCCAAGTATAATAAAAAGATTAATAATATATTGAATACGGGAATTAGAGTTATAATAAAAGAAAATAATACATTTTCTGACATTAGTTTTTTCTGAGAGATAGGTACATAACACAATCCAAAACAAATAACACAAACACATTCACAAAAAAAGATGTACATATGTGACCCTGCAGCACAAAAGAGTCATAACACAGGTATATTTAATATCCAACAATACACTGTATGAGTCAAAATTATACATTTCTCTTTTATGACAAAAATCATTAGGACATTAAGTAAAGCTCATGTTCCATGAAGATATTTTGTAAATTTTCTACCGTAAATATATCAAAACTTCATTATTGATTAGTGATATGCATTGCTAAGAACTTCATTTGAACAACTTTAAAGGTGATTTTCTCAATATTTAGATTTTTTTGCACCCTCAGATTCCAGATTTTCAAATAGTTGTATCTCAGCCAAATATTGTCCTAACAATCGATATATTCCATTTGCAATAAATAAATAAATTCACGTTAGAAAATGATCTTTTTTACTTTATATGTCAGACTTTACAGGGTTAAATGTGTCAAATAAAAGCATTTACTTTAACAAAAGTGGAATAACGTTTTAATAATAATATATATTTTTTTAAATATAAGCCTATTTTTTATTATTAAATTATTACTTTAATAATACATTTATTTTTCATCGAATTAAATAAATAATCGGCCGATTAATCGATTATCAAGATAATCGCTTCCTACTTTCAGTGCATCATAAATTCAGAAACATAGCAAGAAAACTTTTTTTTTATTCTTTTACTCCAGACAAATATTCCAGCAGGTTAAATCAGACACAAACTCGTCTGTACAGAACTTTCTAGATGCTTCATTCACTCGCGTGATGAGATCCCCAGCAAACAACAACCACACAGTAAACACGAAACATCCAACTACACTGATAGTTTATATATATATATATATAAGCTTAAAAAGGCTTATTTTTCCAGCTTTCAGATGATGTATAAATCTCAATTAAATAAAAAAAAAATCACTTTTGTTTCCAAATACTTATAATAATATGCAAATATAGGGGCGTGGCGTCGCCTCATGTGTCATCAGCACCAGACAGCGGCGTGGTCACGTGCTCCTCGCGTAGAATCCTCCAGATCAAAGATGGCGGCGTACATGCGAGTGTGGAGAGCGTCCAGCAGCGCCGCTTCAGTCTCGATCAGAGCCGGTTTAAACGCGCTCTTCCCGCGCTCGTACTCCAGCGTCTCCAGCAGAGCGTCGCCGCGCAGCGCCAGGGCCGCGGTCTCCGCGCTGACTCCGCGGCGCTCTCTGTGCAGCGGCTTCTCTGAGAGCAGCGCTGGAGATGATGAGTCCGGAGGAGATGAAGGTTACTCTCCTCCTCCTCCTCCGCAGATGACAGCGCTCACGACGATGCTCGTGCCCGAGGTCTTCCCGAACGTGCCGCTCGTCGCCGTCAGCAGAAACCCTGTGTTTCCCAGATTCATCAAAATCATCGAGGTGACCGACACACATCCACACATGATGCAATCAGGCTCGTTACATGACACAACGCTTCAGATACGACCAGGGCCGTAGCTAGAGGATTGGGGGCCCGCTGAAAAAACATTGATGTGGGCCCCCACACACACACATATCATATACTGTACAATATACAAGCATGGAACCAAATTGCATGCTTTTTTGTGGTTTTCATAATATCTCAGTTATACAACTAATAAAATATTAGAGTTATTCACAGAACATGGGCCTATATAGTATAATTCCTGGATTTTGTGGGGCCCCCTGGGCGGTGGGGGCCCCTAGAATTGTCACCACCTTTCACCCCACTAGCAACGGCCCTGGTTACGACCGATGTCGGTGTAGATTGCGTTTAAACACGCGCGAGGCGATGCGCTTGTTGTTTTACTACAGTCAGACATGTTCACAAGTCTCTGAGGTCCAAGTCTCAAGTCTTTGAGGTCAAGTCCAAGTCAAGTCTCAAGTCTTTAAAGCGGAGTCCAAGTCACGTCTCAAGTCTTTTTGTGGAGTCCAAGTCACGTCTCAAGTCTTTTTGTGGAGTCCAAGTCACGTCTCAAGTCTTTAAAGTGGAGTCCAAGTCACGTCTCAAGTCTTTTTGTGGAGTCCAAGTCACGTCTCAAGTCTTTTTGTGGAGTCCAAGTCACGTCTCAAGTCTTTTTGTGGAGTCCAAGTCACGTCTCAAGTCTTTTTGTGGAGTCCAAGTCACGTCTCAAGTCTTTTTGTGGAGTCCAAGTCACGTCTCAAGTCTTTTTGTGGAGTCCAAGTCACGTCTCAAGTCTTTTTGTGGAGTCCAAGTCACGTCTCAAGTCTTTTTGTGGAGTCCAAGTCATGTCTCAAGTCTTTTTGTGGAGTCCAAGTCATGTCTCAAGTCTTTTTGTGGAGTCCAAGTCACGTCTCAAGTCTTTTTGTGGAGTCCAAGTCACGTCTCAAGTCTTTTTGTGGAGTCCAAGTCACGTCTCAAGTCTTTAAAGCGGAGTCCAAGTCAAGCCTTAAGTCTTTGAGGTGAAGTCCAAGTCACGTCTCAAGTCTTTGTTCTATTTATTAGCAACAGTTCTTTCAGCTTGTTATTGAGGCTAAATCAGTTTTGAAATACTGATTTCACGATATGATTTTCTCAACAACGACAAAAAAAACTTGAACAAAATTTAAGACAAATTAGAAATGAAAAGGTGTCCATTTATTAATTGTCAGATAAAATGCAGCACATTTCTTTGTAAAATTGAAATGTCAAACAACAAAACAAAATTTTAAAACAAACCCCAATTAATCAAATGAATTACACAAATGAAATAAATCTCATATAAACAAACTAAGGCTTTGTCTGTGCTCTTTTTCAATTTAAAATGAGAGGCAACCACTGTATTTTAAACAACACAATCCAAACAAAGAGGCTGCATACAGGTACATCTCATGTAATCATCTCATGTACGCCCCATTATTGTGGTTTCAAAGAACAAGAGATACCCAGAATTTATACTGTATGGATGGTTATTTATTGAAACTCAAATGTAAATATTTTGAGATACTGATTTTTGACTTTCATTAGCTGTAAGCTCTAATCATCAAAATTAAAATAAAAAAAACTTTTGAAGTGTTTTACTTTACATGCAATGAATCTAAAATATTTGAAAGTTTCAGTTTTTGAAATAAGTTACTAGAAATAATTAACTTTTTCACCATATTCTAATTTTCTGAGATACCTGTACATCCAGCATGAACAGTTTCTAATCTAAATTGGATTGTATAATTTCGAAATTTGAAGCAAAAACAAAATGGTCTGACTTTAGTTTTGTGAAACTATTCTACATAAACCATCTGTACGAAACAAAACCGCACTGGCTGAATTAATGCAGATTCACTCTCTGCCAGCGGGTGGCGCTTGAACATCAATTAAACATCGTTTCCTTGGTTTCCGCTGTAAACAAAGCAGAGCTGCGGTTATGAACACTAATATGCATTATACGGAGGCAAGATGAAAAGAAAATACCATCTAAACTTTTTTAAGACAGACGGTTTCCCTCAGAGATACATTCATATAAACTCCTATACCAAATGACTCGTTTTTTACGAGTCTCACGAGTCACGAGTCCAAGTCAAGTCTCGAGTCTTTATTTATGCGACTTAAGTGCGACTCGAGTCCAAGTCTCTGACTCGAGTTTCCATCTCTGACTACAGTGTTTCATTAGTGCTTGAATCTGGAGAGTTCTTTAGTTTGTGTCTGATTTAACCTGCTTAAGTATTTGTCTGGAGTAAAAAAAACACTTTTCTTGCGATGTTTCTGAATTTATGACGTGAAAGTAGCTAGCGATTATCTTGACAATCGATTAATCGGTCGATTATTTATTTAATTAGATGAAAATATGTTTTTAATCAAAAATAATAATTTAATAAATATATTTTAAAAATATTCTTCTTCTAGAAATTCCACATTATTGCACTTTTGTTAAACTAAATGCTTTTATTTGACACGTTTAACCCTGTAAAGCCTGACAAAAAAAATAAAATGTTAGGAATAATATTTTTTTTTTAATGTGAATTTATTTATTTATTGGACATGGAACGTATAGTTTGCGTTTAAAGACACAAAAGTCTGTTTTTGTGTTTTACTGCAGTGTTTACTGTGTGGTTGTTGTTTGCTGGGATCTCATCACGCGAGTGAATGAAGCATCTAGAAAGTTTTTCTGATTTAACCTGCTGAAATATTTGTCTGGACTTGGATATTTGATATCAAGTGATTTTTATGTGAGATAAAATCTATATAAAGAGTTTTCTTGCTATATTTTTGGATTTTATGACATTGAAAGTAGTTCAAATAATTATTTATTAAAAGTGATAATTCAATTAATTAAAATGTATTTTAAGAAATAATACAATTATTTTAAAAATGATTATTATTTAAAGAACTGTTATTCCATGTTTGTTAAACTGAATGCTTAACCCTGCAACGCCTGACATATAAAATAATAGTCAGAAAAATATTTTTTACATTATTATTATTTCTTATTTTTAATTATTATTTATTATTAGTTTGTTTTTATTATTTAATTGTTTATTTATTTTGGAAATGGAATAGTTAACCTTTAGACAGAATATAAAACTAGTGCTGTCAAACGATTAATCGCATACAAAATAAAAGTTTTTGTTTACATAATATATGTGTGTTCTGTGTATATAAGAATACACACACATACAGTATATATTTACATGTATTTGTGTCTATATTTATATTCATAAAATGTATAATATATACAAATATATTTAATATATAAACAACATAGTTTGCTGAAATATATACATATGTGATATATATACACATATACATAAATATACACAGCACACATACATATATTATGTAAACAAAAACTTTTATTTTTGATGCGATCAAATGCAATCGTTTGATGCAATCGTTTGAAAGCACTAATAAAAGGAAATCTTTTTAAAACTTTGTCATATTAATGTTGTCATATTTGCTTCATCAGGCGTTTATGGATCATATGGTCTTATATAGTGAGAATATGGAGGGAAAAAATAGCTTTTTATTCAGAGCAAAAATATGCAACTTGGTGCAGATGCTGATATTTATATGATGAATTCTGATGAAGTATTGCTGATTATTATAGGTTCTGTTGATTATTTGAAAGACTGCTTTATATTTTTACATTTTTAAAATGTTTAATATTGAATCAGACCACTCAAAGTAATATTTTGTCATCTTCAGGTCAAAAACAAGCAGCTCATGGACCTGTTGAGGAGGAAAGTGCGTCTCGCTCAGCCGTATGCTGGTGTTTTCTTGAAGAAAGATGACAAGTAAGTGATTCTGCAGTGGTTAAACGTCAAGAGTTAGTTTGACGGACTGGTTGATCTGTGTTGATTGTGGTGTGTTTGTTCAGTAACGAGACGGATGTGGTGGAGAGTCTGGATGCGGTTTATCACACCGGGACGTTTGTGCAGATCCACGAGATGCAGGACCTCGGAGACAAACTGCGCATGATTGTGATGGGACACAGAAGGTGACGATCGGTCACATGACTGTTAAAGAAGGGATTCCCAGCTCAAATAATTCATTAGGTCAATTATTTCAGTGCAGTATGAGGAGGAAGCTGTGAGCTTTCAATAAATAATAATACATCTCATGCAGTTATTTGGGGAAAAATATATTTTATTATTTATCTTATTTAATTAAATATGAATGGAGGTTATATTTTTAGTAGGACTGTCAGTCGATTACATTTTTTTAATCTAATTAAATACATGATTTGTCGATTATTTAATCGCAAATTACATTTGACTGAAAATACCCACAAAAGATTATTTAAAGCTAATCTTGTGTTAAATGAGAAAGTATTAAGTAAGCATTACCACGAGTAGCTTTAGAAAGAAATATTTTACTTGATTCAACATAAAATTTATTACACATAAACATTTAGGCTACAAAGGCATAACATAAACTATGCAACATAAAAGAAGATAATTTGAGAAACACCTGAGTTTGTTTTTTGTTCATACAATGAAAGTCACTGGTAACCAAAACAGCTTTATTACCAACCATCTTCAAAATACCTTTTTTTATGTTCCAAAAAAGAAAGTAAGTCATTCAGGTTTGATTAAATGATGACATAATTAAAAAAAATTGTGAACTATCCCTTTAAAGTTGTTTCCCTTTTTTATTTATATATATTCTTTTAAATTTTAAATGAATGAATACAGTCAGGGCTCGAATTGAGGGGGGATGCGGGGGGGGGTGGCATCCCCCTTGTCGAAAAAAATGACAAAAAGCCTCCCCTCTGTAAAACCACCATCCCCCCTTACCATCCCCTTTGGATTATTAATTTTGTGTATTAGGTAAAACTTATCATGCACATGAAATGTTAAAATTCTCTACTTATGATCATTTACGATCTAAATAACGGCGATTGGCCAATCAGAACTCGGTACTGTAACAAGCTGTGCGCACAAGCAGAAGCAATTTCGTCATTTTTCACGCAAAATGGTTAAATTACAAATTTTGAAGTTCTTTAAAAAGAAGACAACAGAAGGTATGATTTTTCCTTGATTAGAATTTAAAGATATTCTCCTGACATAATGTGTGTGTGACTGTGAGGGACTGAGAGACGATAGGAGAGCTGACATTATCCAACTTTGAGAAAAAGAAAAAAAACACGTCTTGAGAGTCCAAAAGTAATCAATATTTACCAAAGTTCGTCTATTTCAGACCCCAGAAGGAAAATAAACAGCCTTACAAATAATAGTTCATTTAATAAGGATAATTTTTCATTAAATAAAAACCTTTTTAAAAATGAGACCAATTTTGTAATCATTGTGTAAAATTAGCCACAGGAACCCCCCCACCATCCCCCCTGAATTTTTTTTACAATTCGACCACTGAATACAGTACAACTCAAAATAAGAAACTAAATCTGCCTGCAGATGGCGGTAAATGTCTTTATGAGTCATTCATTCATTCGATTCGTTCAAACGGCTGATTCATTCAGGAATGAAGTAAACGGCTCACTTTATGAATGGGGCTTTGAATCATTGATTCACACGATTCGTTCAAAACGTGGATTCATTTAGAAACTAAACACCGCTGTGCAAAACTGAGCAAAAACAGACAATATTGTGTTTAAAATATACCACAATATTACCTTCTTATTTACTGAACTGTTGTATAAAATCACATTTGCACTCGTTCTAGTCGAGACAAACAGCACTCATGTGATATTGCTCTCACTGCTCATGTGATATCGCTTATGATATAAATATGAGATAAAAACTCATACAGGATTATTTTTTGCCCCAATATCTTGAATTTTAGGTCATAACCAAAAAAAAAAAAAAAAACACTGCATTTATGGAGTTGTTTCCCTGCATCATATTTGTCAACAGTCAACTGTATATGAAATGTAAGATAATGTACAGGTCTGGGGGCGGGGCCTGTGCGTTAACTGCGTTAAAATATTTTAATCGCATAATTTTTTTCATTAATTACTACTAGTGGTCGACCGATATTGTTTTTTTTTTACAGCTGATGCCGATATCTTGGAAAGCAGGGTGGCCGATATAAAGCTGATATAATTTTATTTATTTTAATTAATATTTAAGAAATTTGAAATCATTAGAAAATGGATTAAAAAATAAATGTGTAAAATAAACATACTTATACTTTAGATGACAAAGTATTTTTTTATAAATAAATATTGAATAAAAATACAATTAAAAAGGAAGTAAACACTGTAACCAACAGGGCACTCAGTATTCTGGGAAGTTTGTGTGCATTGGGAAGCATATTGTTTCAAATAAATCCAAGGTAACACTCATTTTACATACAGCACACAGTGAATATGACATGAATATGGCAGTGGGCAAATGCATAAATGTTTGCCTTTCTATTACTTATAATATAAAAGCGATCGATATAATACTTTTTTGTATACATTTTAATCCCTTTGTTTAACTGTTCTATCTGATTATTAGACAGACTTCTATCCGTATTAGACAGAACTGAACGACGGCAGCGAACGAGGGAGAATGTGAGAGCTGTGTGCTCAGGCGCTGCCGCTCTCAGTGCCGTCAAAATAAAAGTCCCGCTTCGAACGCATCGGCCAAACAGAAAACCTTATCGGATGTTGCAGATATTTGAAAAATGCCCTATATCGGCCTTGGCGATTATATCGGTTGACTGCTAATTACTACTAATTAATTAAGCTGATAGCCCTATTTTTAATGTTTATTTATTAAATCAAGTTTTTTTAATTTAAATTTTTCATTATGAACCTCCAGATGGATTTTAATATTTTTTTATAAAATGAATTTTTCACTGTTACAAATAGGCAATATATTTTGCTTCTTTGTGGACTGATTGAGATGAATGCATATCCAGGGAAGTTTTCTGATCTTTCTGTCCGTGGTTTCACAGAATCCGTATCAATAAGCAGCTGGACGTGGAGCCGGAGGAGCCGGTGCCGCTGGAGGAGGAGGGCGAGCAGCCGAAAGCTGTGCGGCGGAAGCAGAAGCGATCACGCAAGGACTCGGTGGAGGCGATAGAGGAGAAGGTGCGGGAGGCTGGGTTTGTGGTGGAGACATTTCCTCTGCCCGGCGTCCTCATGGTGGAGGTGGACAACGTGGTCCACGAGGAGTTCCAGGTCACAGAAGAGGTTAAGGTCAGTGTCAGTTTAGCATAGTTTTATTCTGATTTTTAATTGGATTTTAATTTTATTTTAAAGTTTTAACGATTTTGTAGCACGTTTTTGTCATTCTTATTAGGTTTTTAAATATGTCTATAGTTTTTATTTCAGTTTTAGTGTTAGATATTTAGTACTTCGGCTATAAATGGAAATAAGAACTGTTGCCTTCAGCAGCTACCTTAAGTTAATATATTTTTTATTTTATTTCAGTCAATGTTTATTTTATTTCAAAATATATATTTTTTTCATTTCAGTTTTAGTTATTTTAGTATTTCAAACTTTAACAAAAATGAGAAATTTAGCAAGTAGCTTAAGTTTAAGTTGAACTTTTTATATAGATTTTACTTTATTTCAGTCAACATTTATTTTATATTGCAACATGTCTATATGGTGTTTATTTCTATTTTGGTTATTTTATTACTTTAAGCAAAAATTAGAAATGTTGCTTTTTACAAGTTTAGAGCTTTTAATATTTCATTTTATTTCAGTCAACATTTTTATTTTAAAATGTTCATATAGTTGTTTTTTTATTTATTTCGTTTTTCTTTATTTTTGTTCTAGTTATTTTAGTACTTCAGCTTAAATTAAACAAAAATAAAAAATGCTGCCTTTATCAAATAGCTGCTAGTTTATATATATATTATATAATTTCAGTAAAAATTTAAAATGGGTACAGTTTTTGTCTTTAAATTTAAATTTTAAATTATTATTTAAAACATAAACTAAATGGTTAATGTTTATTTTATTTAAAAGTATCTATATAGGTTTTATTAATTTTTATTTCAGTTTTATTTTTATTTTAGTACTTAAATTAAACAAATCTTGCCTTAAGCATTTAGTTGAATTTAAGTGTTTTATATTTTATTTTATTTCAGTCAAAACTTATTTTAAAATATCAAAAAAAAATTTAAATGAGAAATGTTGACTTTGGGAAGTAGCTGAAGTTTAAGTATTTTATTTTAGTCAGCATTTATTTTATGATTTTGGTTTACAGTAATAACCCTTTTTAAGGTACTACGGTTCAGTAAGCGTTTACCAGGATATTGTAAATGATTTTCATCTCTTCAGATGAATTCATACACTGTTGTTTCAAACCAGGCCCTGACTGCTGAGATCGTCAAGACTATCCGTGATATTATCTCTCTGAATCCACTGTACAGGTAAGATAGATAAAGAAGGTGTTTGAAACTGCAAGCTAAGCCTCCATTAGTGAACATGTTTGTCTGTGGGTTTGTTTGCTAGAGAGTCAGTGCTCCAGATGATGCAGGCCGGTCAGAGAGTGGTGGATAATCCCATCTACCTTAGCGACATGGGGGCGGCACTGACCGGGGCCGAATCACAAGAGTTACAAGACGTCCTGGAGGAAACAAACGTACGTTTATGACCCCCAAAACTGTTTCTCTGAATGTTAATGTGTTTCTACAGGGTTCACACAAGGTGCTTGAAGTACTTGAATTTGACTTTTTGAAATGTAAGTCCTGGAAAACCCTTGAAAACAGCCATATTTATGAAAAGGTACTTTTAAAATGCAGTATATATGAAATTAGTGTTCATTTTTGTTTTCGATAAAAACAATCTTTTCACGTAAAATTAATACACCAACATATTTCTTAATGTGATTTGTTGTACATCGCGATTTCAAAATAAAAGTGTAAACCCTCGCTCTGAGTTTGCATGTGACCAAATATTAAAATGATATGGATTTAAACATGATTTAATCACGCTGTAAAGTGAAACATCACCAGGCCGTTGGTGCCCTCTGGAGGTACTTGTTATATTACATAATGTACTTAAGTTGGTTATGTTCATATAGCCATATTACATTGTGTTTTAACAGTGTTGTTAATAAAATCATGTAATTACTTGGTTTTGATAGTTTATTTGAACAAATTATTATTGCCTCATCGTTAGTTTTTATATAAATATATTCATATTAAAGCCTGTTTTTCCTTTTAGGTCTATTTTTATTACTAAAAAATATCAGATTACTCAGCTGTCAAAATAATCAGTAGATTACTCTATTACCAAAATAATCCTTAGTTACGGCCCTAGGATTAGTTAAAACGTTTCAAAATACAAATGCATTGTTTTGCGTTTTGTGATTAAAAGATAAATATTTTGTCATTGAATATGTCTTAAAAATAGGATTAAATATTGTCTCGTTCTAGTGAACCAAGTGTCTGTATTTTGTCTCATCTCGTGAGCTAAGTGTCTATGAGTGTGATATAGCTCATAATTTTCCATGTGTATGTAATAGCTTTCATTCTTCAGGTTAATCATATATTCATGAGCAAAAACAAAAATCAGTTTGAATAAGGAATAACTTTGCCATAGTATCCTTTCAAATGTTAAAGTTGCCACAGTCATTGCATGTGCTGCACTTTATTTGTTCCATTGTAGTTTATTTATTAGAATTTGAAAGATAATAACGCTATTGTTTGATAAGTGAGATCTTTCATTTTAGTCCTTGAAAACCAAAAAAGCAGTGCTTAAAGTCCTTGAAAGTCCTGAAATGTAATTTTGCTTTATCTGTACGAACCCTGTATCTAACACGAAAACTGTCTTTGCAGATTCCCAAACGACTATATAAAGCGCTCTCTCTACTGAAGAAAGAATACGAGCTGAGTAAACTACAGCAGCGGCTCGGCAGGGAGGTGAGGGAACCAATGAGGACGGTTCTTGACATGCTGTTGCTTATTCGTTTGGGTTTCCTCTAATTTTACGCCTGTTGGTCTCGATGCTCAGGTTGAAGAGAAGATCAAGCAGACGCACAGGAAGTACCTCCTTCAGGAGCAGCTGAAGATCATTAAGAAGGAGCTCGGCCTGGAGAAAGAGGACAAAGATGCCATTGAGGAGAAGTTCAGGGAGAGATTGAAGGATCGGACCGTGCCTCAGCACATCATGGACGTTATTAACGAGGAACTGAACAAACTGGGGCTTTTAGATAACCACTCCTCAGAGTTCAAGTAAGAGTTTGTCATAATTATAAACTAGTGTAATCTATACATAGCATAATGTTTCTTCTTAATGTTTATAAAATGCACGAGAAGCTGTAAAACCAGAATAAGATGGTTGTGCATAGATTCTAGCTGGTCATTATCTGATCCAAGCTGTTCTAGAAGGCTGGACTACAAGCTGGGCCTGGTTTCAACCTGGTAGACCACCTTACGCTGGCAACAAATGAGCCGAAAACCCAGCTAAAACCATCTTAAGATGGTTGTACATGGATTCTAGCTGGTTTTCAGCTGCTCCATACTGCTCTACATGGTCGATCAATTGGACTACAAGCTGGTGGACCTGGTTTTGACCTGGTAGACCACCTTAGACCAGCAACAAGGTTGATAAAACCCAACTAAAACCAACTTAAGATGGTTGTACATGGATTCTAGCTGGTTTTTATCTACTCCAGACTGCTCTAGATGGTTTAGTTGGACTACCAACTGGTAGAATTAGTAGGCCACCTTAGACCCAAAACAAAGTTGACAAAACTCAGCTGAAACCATCTTAAGGTGGTTTTACATGGATTCTGTCTGGTCTTTAGCTGCTCTAGAAGGTTGATCTGTTGGATTACAAGCTTGCGGACCTGGTAGACCACCTTAGAACCACATGAAGGTTAATACAACCAGCTTAAGATGGTTGTTTATGGATTCGGTCTGGTCATTAGCTTTTCCAAGCTACTGTAGATGGTTGATCAGTTGGACTACAAGTTGCTAGATTTGGTTTAAACTTGGTAGACCACCTTAGACCAGCCACAAGGTTGACAAAACCCAGCTTAAGATGGTTGTACATGGATTCTACCTGATTATAAACTGCACTAAATGGCTGATCAGTTGAACTACAAGCTGGTTGATCTGGTTTTATCCTGATAGACCACCTTAGACAAGCAGCCATGTTCCACAAAGTAGCTTGATCTTCTCAAGGTGTTACTTTATTAATTCAAACTTTCTTTTTCCCTCTTAAAATTCCCAGCGTTACCCGTAACTACTTAGACTGGCTGACTTCCATGCCATGGGGCACCAACAGCGAGGAAAACCTGAAGTTGAGTCAAGCCAAAGAGGTTTTGGAAGAGGACCACTATGGAATGGAGGACGTCAAGAAACGCATTCTGGTAAAACACAAGCATGAGCGCCTCAACCTTTATCCCCTGAGAACGGGAAATATTTGCTTTCTAAATCCTATTAACCCCAGTCATTGTTCATTCATTCAGGAGTTCATAGCTGTAAGCCAGCTGAGAGGCAGTACACAGGGAAAGATATTGTGTTTCTATGGGCCTCCTGGAGTTGGAAAAACTAGTATCGCCCGTTCAATCGCCAGAGCACTTAATCGTGAATACTTCCGCTTTAGCATGGGAGGCATGACGGATGTGGCGGAAATTAAAGGCCACAGGTATGTGCTAATGACCATTATGTAGAGTCAATACTTATTTTCAAACTCTGTGTACATTTCTTTTGTTTGTACATTGCAGGCGAACATATGTTGGTGCAATGCCAGGAAAGATCATCCAGTGTCTAAAGAAAACTAAGACTGAAAACCCATTGGTCCTTATTGACGAGGTATGACATACAAATCTAATCTTAACCCTGCCCTATACTAAAAAATTTGGTCTTATGTTGAAACGACTGATACTGTATTAATCTTTTTGTTGTGCAGGTTGACAAAATAGGTCGAGGTTACCAGGGTGACCCATCTTCTGCTCTACTTGAGCTTTTAGATCCAGAACAGAACGCTAACTTTCTTGACCATTACCTGGATGTGCCCGTGGACCTGTCTAAGGTATAGACTAGCAAAAATCCAAATTTGTTAAAAGGAGACTCTGCTTTCATTGTATCTTCATTGTTTTTCATCAGGTGCTTTTCATTTGTACGGCCAATGTTCTCGACACCATTCCCGAACCCTTAAGAGACCGAATGGAAATGATCAACATATCAGGTTACGTTGCTCAGGAGAAACTGGCCATTGCGGAGGTACGATGACTTTGTGTGATCTCTTTTAATGAAACTCAACACATTTTTGGGTTAACATTACACTTTGGATCTGTTGTAGCCAGTTAAACTTGAACCGGAAGGTTGCTGGTTCAAGACCGGTAGTTAGCGAGCCATAAGCCTTGAGCTAGTCAGTTAACTCCCTTAAGTTGCTTAAGGGCGATTGTCCCTGTAAGTTGCTTCCAAAGTCTCACAGTTTCACTGCATGAATGGAAGTTGGCATCAGAGTTCGACTTAGTCCTTTTTGGGTCAGCTTGACAGTGTGGGTGTGGTGAAGTCGGTAAAGCTGAGAAAGGTTGCTGGTTCAAGACCGGTTTCTAAAAAGCTTTGAGCCACGACCTTTAAAGAGATAGTTCACCCAAAAATGAAAATTAGCCCATGCTTTACTCACCCTCAAGTAGGGTTGGGCGATAATTCGATAACGATAATTATCACGATATAATTTCCCTTGATAAAACGATATGAAGAGTTCGATAAATGTTCGATATAACGTTTATGCGCCAAAAGCGGAACGAAACAGCGTGCCTCATTTGAATCGTGCCACGCGGACCGTTTATCCGCTCGGATAAAAGTTCAAACTGTCGCGCGGCGCGAGCTCACTAGAGCAGATGTGTTTACTCGGTCACGCGAGCACTAAACAGCGCTGTGAGATCCAGTGTGAAGCGCTTGCATTCAGCGATGAACACAAATTATTCTGTGATTTAAACTAGTTTATAGCCTAACAGGAGAAACACTGTGTGCAACGATACATTCAGAAGGCTTTTAAATTCTACACATCGCCATCATTTACCATGGATTTACTGTAGTAACACTCACTGCACCATGGTGGCAGGAATGTGGGATAGTCACACTGAATTTTATTACAGGAGTAATGGTATATAATTATAGTGTATGTATTTGTGATTAAGCTATAGCATGTGTGCATTTATACAGAATGTTTTTAGATGACTGTTTTTCATACAAATAGGCTACCTAAAAACCATATAGTTATATTTTTACCATGGTATTGAGGTGTTATATGTGTGGTTTTAACTGTTTATCATGATTTAAATGTATGCTACTATGGTAGTTATGCTTAATGTAAAAAAAAAAAAAAAAAAAAAAAAACTTGCTCAGAATAAATGTAACCATATAAAACTGAGGTTGGTACAATTTTTACAGATGTTACTGATTTTAAAAATGAACACAAATTTACCTCTGCTTCCTAACTCAAGCTACTATCAAATGTGCATTTCTAAGAGACAAAAAAGTGATATTATTATTAATATCAGGCAACCCAAACCTGTTTCTTGATTTGAAACAATATCAGTCATTAGAACATGCAGAAACTAAGAAACTAATTTTTCTATTTATATATTTATTTTAAGGAAAATTAGCATATGGAGCAAAATTCTGGCTTTAAATTTGAAAGAAAGAAATATTTGACATTTATCGTGATAATTATCAATATTGACTGATATGAAAAATTATCGTGATAATTTTTTTGGCCATATCCCCCAGCCCTACCCTCAAGGCATCCTGGGTGTATATGACTTTCTTCTTTCAGACGAATCCAATCGGAGTTATATTAAAAATGGTCCTTGCTCTTCCAAGCTTTATAATGGCATGGGCGGGTGTTTCTGTTCAACAGTCCAAAAGAAGTCAAATAAAGCGCATTCATCCATAATAACACGTGCCTCACACGGCTCCGGTGGGCGAGTAAAGGCCTCATGTAGCAAATCGATGCGTTTTTGTTAGACAAATATCCATATTTAAAACGTTATAAACACTTTTCTTTAGCTTGTGCTAACTGTCGTACTGCAGGTCGTTCTGGCGGATGACGTAGGACGTCAGCGCAGTGCAAGTGAAAGTGACGAACGTGGAAGCGCAGGGGAGAGAGAGCAAAACAAAACGCTGGTCACAAATTAGAAGCATAAAACGAGGATTTGTAAAGAAAAATGTCAGAGGATTTTGTTGTAAGCCAAGAGGAGACTGGTTTTCCTTTGTTAAAGTAAGGAAACTTTGCTTGCTTTGCTCCTGTAAATGAACTCGTGAGACTAGCATATCAGAGGTGCATGCGCTACACATACGTCCTCCGTCAGAAACACCTGCCCACTGCCATTATAAAGCTTGGAAGAGCCAGGATAATATATTTTTTTTTAATATAACTTTCTATATTAAATTACACACGGAGTAATTTTTAATATAACTCCAATTGGATTCATCTGAAAGAAGACAGTCATATACACAGGATGCCTTTAGGGTGAATAAAACATGGGCTAATTTTCATTTTTGGGTGAACTAACATTTTAAACCCCAAGTTGCTTCAGGGGGATTGTCCCTCTAACTGGAAGTCTCTTCCAAGGAGTCATTTTTACTAGATGCAGTGCTGTTGACACAAGAGATAAACTGTCCTTTCCTGGTCTTTATAACCACTACAGAGATACTTGGTACCTCAGTTGCGAACTCTATGTGGGTTGGATGAGCAGAAGGCGAAAATCACCCCCGAGGCTCTGAACATACTCATCAGACAGTACTGCCGGGAGAGCGGTGTCAGGAACCTTCAGAAGCAAGTCGAGAAGGTACGACTAACTATGAGATCTGTTTTATTTTTTCCCAAATAATGATATAAATAACTTTTTTTCTTTCCATTTAAATTTTTTCTAGTCTGTTTTCATGGGTAAATTAAATTGTATTAATCAAAAAGCATGTCTACTTAATTGAAATCATGAAACTTACACAATTTAACAAGAAATGTATTAAATGTTTTACAAAAACATTCCGTCCGCATTTTCTGCATCACAGAAATCATAGGGCCTAACCGTCTTTATGAGTGTTCTGCAAGTGTAGCTAAGTTTGGTACATTTGCAGGTGTTTCGGAAAGTAGCTTTCCGGATTGTCAACGGCGAGGAGACCGAGGTCAATGTCACCCAGGAGAATCTTCAGGATTATGTCGGGAAGCCGATCTTCACAGTGGACCGAATGTATGACATCACACCGCCGGGAGTTGTCATGGGACTGGCATGGACGTCAATGGGTAAGGGTTCAACCAAGAACGTTCAAGCCAAAAATTGGTACACTAGTTTCCAGTAGGGGTGTGCGATATTGACAAAAAATGATATCTCGATATTTTCTGTGATACTATCGATAACGATAATCAGACGATATTTTGCTGGGTGTGTTATTGTGCTGGTACCTTAAGGACTACCGACTACTGATTAAAGTTTTTGAAATTTTTCATATTCTGTGTGGTGGTCAAATCTGAGTCAAATTCTTACATTTTAATCAATCAATTAGAATAATAAGACATTTGGGTTGTTACTCAGCAAATGAAACCAGTATCAACAAAATTCATCTTTGCAATGCAGAGGAAACATCTAAATGCCACTTCAGATGCAGTTTATGTGTGTTTACACAGTTTATTGCAGCTCAGTTACAAATACAGAATGTTTTAATATTTTAAACAAAACATTGAATACTGATACTTGAAATTATTTAAAAAATGAAAAGACACTTTAAATGTGAAATTAAAACCGCCAGTAGGTGGCAGCAAGTCATTGCGTTTGAACCGAATCGTTTAAACGGTTGATTCATTCAGGAACGAAACATGTTACTCAGAGACGCAAAACTGTGCTGTGACTGTGTTTGGAATTACTTTTGTTGGTGAAATAGAGCAAAAAACGTCAATACGGTGTCTAAAACGCAAGTCTCTTAATATTAACTTTTTGTTTATTTTATTCAAAGACGTTTTAATAGACTGAATCATGCAGTGAAAGAACACACTCTAAATGCGCATACGCACTAGTCTAACCTTCTAGATCAAGTAAATTATGCATAGGTGTGTTTTGTTTGGTTTTTGCAATATACTTGATAATGTCAAATCGCACGTGTTACAACAACAATTACGATATTATCGGAGACGATATATATCGCACACCCCTAGTTTCCAGCGAACTTTCGTAATGCTTAGTCGCACCATACTTGGTGGGAACACTCCTAAAGATGTTTAGTCCACAAAACCTTAAAGAAACAACTCTACTTTCCTCCACAGGTGGCTCGACGCTCTTCATCGAGACATCTCTGAGGCGACCGAGAGAACCGCCAGGGAAAGATGGAGCCAAAGAGGGATCGCTGGAGGTCACGGGGCAGCTGGGAGACGTGATGAAGGAAAGCGCCAAGATTGCGTACACATTTGCGCGCTCGTTCCTCATGAAGGAGCAACCTGACAACGATTTCCTCGTGGGCTCCCACATACACCTCCATGTGCCTGAGGTGAAGATTGCAGTAGTCTAGAGTTGTCCAATTCTGCTCCAGGAGGGCCATCTTCTTGCAGAGTTTGGCTCAAACACATGTGCCTAGCAATCCTGAAGTCTTTAAGTGCCTTGTTTTGGTGTGTTAAGGAAGGTGGGCCTCTAGGAGCACAATTGGACAACAATGATTGGAATAGAGAGTTCAAGTAGGTGTTAAATAGCCATGCTTGAGGTGAAGATTACACTTGTCCAGAGTTATCCAATTCTGCTCCTGGAGGGCCAACCTTCAGCAGAGTTTGGTTTCTACCTGCTCCAACACACATCCCTGTAAGTTTTCTAGTATTCTTGAAGACTTGTTGAATTAAGAAAGTGGCCCCCAGGAGTTCGGTTGGACAACCCTGCAGTATAAGGTTAAAGTAGATGTAAAGGGGGAAAGGGAAAGTTCACCCAAAAATGAAAAGTACCCCATAATTTACTCACCCTCAAGCCATATGACTTTCTTCTTTCAGACAAATGCAATCAGAGTTTTATTTAAAAATGTCCTGGCTCTTCCAAGCTTTATAATGGCAGTGAATGGGTGTTGAGATTTTGAAGCCCAAACAAGTGCATCCATCCATCATAAAAAGTGCTCCACACAGCTCTGGTGGGTTAATAACGGCCTTCTAAAGTGAATCGATGCATTTGTGCAAGAAAAATATCAACATTTAAAACTTTATAAACTTTCTTACATAAACTTTCAGAAGGCTTTTATTAACCCCCGGAGCTGTGTGGAGCACTTTTTATGATGGATGCACGCACTTTTTTTGCGATTCAAAATCTCGGCCCCCATTCACTGCCATTATAACTCCAATTATATTCGTCTAAAAGAAGAAAGTCATATACACCTAGGATGGTTTGAGGGGGAGTAAATCATGGGGTAATTTTCATTTTTGGGTGAACTATTCCTTTAAAGAGCTGTTTGTTTCTTGAAGCATCTAAAGTTGGGACAACTATGACTGCCTGAGGTCAACATTACAATTTTTCCAGAGTTGGCTTCTACCTGCTCCTACACACTTGTTTCTAGTAATCCTGAAGACTTTGATTGTTTAGGTGTTGGAGGAAGGTGTCCCTCCAGGAGTGCAATATGATAACCTTGTAATAACTAAAGCTGGGAATCTGTTTAGGGTGCAACTCCCAAAGACGGGCCGAGTGCTGGATGCACTATTGTGACTGCTTTGCTGTCCTTGGCCACCAACACAGCAGCGCGTCAGAACGTGGCCATGACGGGAGAAGTGTCCCTGACCGGGAAGATCCTGCCTGTTGGAGGAATCAAGGAAAAGACCATCGCTGTAAGTTAGCAGAGAGGGAGGCCACACTTTCACTTCCAAACAAATGTGTTGCTGCTGGTCTCTGCATTTTTGATTCTTTTAAAATACGATTGTTTCATTGGGCTAAATATGTTGGCTAATATAATTCTGCCCCAAAAGTATACTTTTACAACTATTATCTTTTGAGTTTTTCTTTAAATGTACACTACCAGACACAAGTTTTTGAAGAGTTAGATTTTTAATGTTTTTTTAAGAATTCTCTTCTGCTCACCAAGCCTGCATTTATTTGATCCAAAATACAGCAAAAACAGTCAAATTTAGAAATATTTGTACTATTTAAAATAACTGCTTTCTATGTGAATATATGTTAAAATGTTATTTATTTCTGATCAAAGCTGAATCTTCAGCATCATTACTCCAGTCTTCAGTGTCACATGATCTTCAGAAATCATTCTAATATGCTGATTTGCTGCTCAAGAAACATTATTATCAATATTTAAAACAGTTGAGTACATTTTTTTTTCAGAATTCTTTTAATGAATAGAAAAGTCCAAAGATCAGCGTTTATCTGAAATAAAAAGCTTTTGTAACATTATACACTACACTATTCAAAAGCTTGGAATCAGTATAATTATTATTATTTAAAAAAAAAAGGGGGGGGGGGAGAAATTATAGAAATTAATACTTTTAGCAAGGATGCTTTAATTTGATCAAAAGTGATGATAAAGACTTTTATAATGTTACAAAGATTTGCATTTCAGATAAATGCTGTTCTTCTGAACTTTTTATTCATCAAAGAAACCTGAAAAAATTCTACTCCGCTGTTTTCAACATAATAATAATAAATGTTTTTTTGAGCAGCAAATCAGAATATTAGAATGATTTCTGAAGGATCATGTGACTGGAGTAATGATGCTAAAACTTCAGCTTTGAAATCACAAGAATAAATTACCTTTTACAATATATTCAAATAGAAAACAGCTATTTTAAATAGAAAAATATTTCACAACTTTACTGTATTTGCTGTACTTTGGATCAAATAAATTCAGGCTTTGTGAGCAGTAGAGACGTCTTGCATTAAAAATCTTACTGTTCAAAACCTTTTGCCTGGTAGTGTAAATGTATATATTTTGTTTATATATATGCTAACATGTTTGAATTCCTGTGGCAGGCGAAGAGAGCTGGTGTAACCTGCATCATCCTGCCTGCAGAAAACAGAAAGGACTTCTCAGACCTGGCCGAGTACATCACCGAAGGACTGGAAGTGCATTTCGTGGAAAACTACTGCGAGATCTACAAAATCCTGTTCTCTGGACAATAACGCGTAGCGCTGTTTTATCTGTCGGTACGCCACAGTTCTGCATCCTCCGTGTCAGGAAATCACAAGCACACAGACCAGGTTCATCCCTTCTGTCTCTGAGTTTTTATCCTGCAGAACTCGTCACGCGGCGTTAACTCTTGATTCGTGGGACGTGGATCAGAAAGATTCCTGCTGCTACACAGCCTCCAGTGAAGATTTTATATTCACATCATGTTTCTTTTCATCTCCAGTGTCATATTTGTAAATAACTGCCTTAATTGTGTTCTCTCAAATCATTTACAGTAATTATATATATATATATATTATGGAACAGCTTGTGTGGATGTTTACTCGGTAGAAATTTATATGATCGGAATAGGATCATTAATTTACATATCAAAAATAAAATCATTAGATAAAAAAGAAAAAAAGGTCTATTTTCATGGCAAGAACAGGTTAGAATCGATAAAAAAAAAAATAGGTATATAAACATTAATAAACATGTGACCCTGGAGCACAAAAGCAGTCATAAGTAACACAGGTATATTTGTAGCAATAGCCAACAATACACTGTATGGGTCAAAATGGTCAATTTTCTTTTATGCCAAAAATCATTAGTATATTAAGTAAAGATCATGTTCCATGAAGATATTTTGTAAATGTCCTACTGTAAATATATCAAAACTTAATTTTTGATTAGTAATATGCATTGCTAAGAACCTTGGACAACTTAAGGCGATTATTTAGAATTTCAGAATTATTAGATAAACCTTGATTTAATCTAGATTTAAGCTTAATCCTTGTTGGTGCAACCCACCCGAAGTATTTTACATATTCTGCAAAAATCAGGTGACAGCAGATGTAAATGTGTATTTTCAATTTTGTGCTATAAACACGATCAGATTCTACCTGTTACCGCCATTAATATATTGTATTATACATTATTCTGTACATGCTACAACTACACATTAATTTTGCATGTATAAAACACCCAGAAGCAGGTGTTATCAACTACAATTAACATTTTTGATTCATTTGATCGAAACAAAAGGTTTATACCTATATATGCAAATTTGATTAGTGATGATGTTGAAAACCATCATTTAAAAACATTACTTAAATTACAAATTCATCATGTATTGCAATAATCCCGGACGGGTTCATTTCCATGATATGACACAGATCATATTTACTCAGTGAACTGGTTAAACACAGCAGTGTCTTTCAGTAAACATCAGCTACTGGAGTTTCAATGAAGCTCAGGAGTCGAGAGCTTGTTTTCACACATACAAATTTATTTGTGATTACACAGACTACTCCTTCTTAGCAGCAGCTTTCCTCATCGCGGCCAGAATGTTGCTGAGCTCTTCTCTCTTTCTCTTAGCACGGATGTGAGTTCCCACCTGCACACACACACACACAATCAGATCATGAGCATAATGTGAGGTTCAGCAGAAATCAACCCTGCTTCTACAACAGCAGTGTTATGTGCTGTTAAAATATCATTTAGTGGCTTCATCACGTAAACATAAGGCCAGATGCTGGATTATTAGAGTTATCTAAAATGGTTAATTGAAAAAACTAATACAAACAAAATATAAAACTATTAGTGCTGTCAAACGATTAATCGCATCCAAAATAAGTTTGTTTACATATTATATGTGTGTACTGTATATATATATATATATATATATATATATATATATATATATATATATATAAAATACCCATACATGCATGTATATATTTTAGAAAAATGTTACGTTTATATATAATATAAATTATTTGAATATAAATATATTTACACACGTAAATATTCTCAAAATATATACTGTATGTTTGTGTATTTATATAAAAAAATACACAGCACACACATTAAACAAAAACTTATTTTGGATGTGATTAATCATTTGACAGCACTAATATATATATAGTTATTAAACATCAGCTAAAACACCTCATTTTCATTTAATTTAGCTTAATATACTAAAATAACTCAAACTGAAATAAATTAATGAACACTATATAAACGCATTAAAAACTAATAAAAAATTACACCATTACTAAAACTTTAAAATAAATAAAATCTAATTCAAATTATTAATCTAAATCTTATAAATATAATAAAAAACATTAATATCCAATTCAAAAATAAATATCTAAATTCAATATAAATACAATGAATCTAATATTAAAAAAGATAAATGAAATTTAAAATATCAATATACTATATTAGTAACTAATTAATATCTATATGAAAATAACACTGGTCAGATGTCAGTAATGGCCTTTGGTTTCAGACAAAAACTACATTTGGACTGAAAAATTCAGTCATTTAAAAATATCTTTTTTATTTTGCACAAATTGTTTAACATTAAGTTGTTTTAAAGACATTTTCTTTCAAATCTAATCAAATTATATAAATGAATATAGATATAAATAATGTAAAATGAACTAAATGACTAATTTTCTGTCATGCTGCACAATTTGTGATTTGATATGAATAAAACCCTCACTTTGTTACACTTGAAGTAGAAAAAATGACTGGCCTGCAAGAAATTGCTAATGTATCTCTTATGCTATATTACTGAATTGAATCTCTTTCGATTAGCACAGGTTTTGTATCTCTTATGCTATATTACTGAATTGAATCTCTTTCGATTAGCACAGGTTTTGTATCTCTTATGCTATATTACTGAATTGAATCTCTTTCGATTAGCACAGGTTTTGTATCTCTTATGCTATATCACTGAATTGAATCTCTTTCGATTAGCACAGGTTTTGTATCTCTTGGAACTGACGAAGGCTTCATTGAGTGTGGAGGGGAAAGCATTATTTGTGGATAATTTTGAGGTTCACTCAAAAACGTTTAAGCTCATACGATCAACCAAACAAAACCTGTGCTAACTGAAAGAAAACAGCTTGACAGAAAGACTGAATCTAATATTTGGTGATAACACAGCTTAAGGAGAAGTTTACAAGCAATGTTCAAAGGCTGGTCATACGTACTCTTTTCTTGATGAACTTGAGGGCACGCTTGTCCTTGGACACCTTGAGCAGCTCCATAGCACGCCTCTCGTACGGCGCGAAACCACACACCTCACGGATCATGTCACGCACAAACTTGGTGTGTTTGGTCAGACGCTGAAACACATTCAACATGATTACAACTAAATATTATCACACATATGGCAATGCATGATGGGTTTCTGCAGGTCTTATGAAGGCAAGTTTAAGACATTTTTAGTGCAAATAAAGAAAATTCAAAGGAAGAAATCGAAAGGAAGACGATGTTAATATGGTCTTGTATTAGCAGCACTTTATAGTTGGAAAAAGCAACTTTCAATAGATCTTCTTTACTATTTAATTCATTTTACAAACAGAAAAAACACTAGAACATGGAAATAACTACCTTCTGATAACACTGAAATATCTGTATATTTGAAAAAAATGTATGTCCTTCCTCAATATTTTCTTGATTTCCAGTGAAAATATCTAAAGATGCATTTATTTGAAGCAAAAACACATAAAATGTCTAATAAACGAATCAAAACCAAGTTATTTTATGATTAAACCCAGAACAAACACCAATGGTATTTCAAAGCCAGAAAGTGACAGATAATTGCTCTTGTTTTATTTTGCATCTCAAGTTTCCTGATTTAAGGATGTTCAGATATTTGTATTGGAAAACGACACATAACTACTGAGGAAGAGAGATAATAACTTTATAATAACTATCAATAAGAGTGAAACACTCACTCCTCGCCTGCGGCCGTGCTTGGGCTTGGCAACGTTTTTGGTCACTTGATGGCCTTTGTTAAGACCAACCGCCATAGGATACCTGATGGCCATGTCTGTGGAGAGAAATATGATTTAATATACATTCATAAACAGCTTAATATGAAAACACGCTCATGTGTGCTGAGAGGTTAGACTTCAGCGGGCTGTATGACCGCTCGAAATCATTATATAACAATATTTCATGATTCGGGCGAATACATTAAACATGTTCTACTCGTTTTGTGTTTGTTGAGTAGATATTATGCTTTATTTATAATAACAGCGTTTGAGAATCACGTAAGTGCGCTATATAACATCCACTCGAGTTAAAGCCGCAAAACCCCGCGAACATCAGGCTTAAAGTTCACAATAGCAGCTGGAATCCGCTTCATACAGTTTATATTTACAAGAGCGAACGCTTTTGTGTTGATTTGAGACGCGATGGTTTAGATATTAATACGATTTTATCGCTTGTGATTCTCCGGCGACTCATACCTGCGTTTTGTTAATGGCGTCCAAACCGGAAGGACCGCTGCCAGGCGGAAGCTGATCTTTCACACGCGACGGCAAGAAAGGAGTTCGCGGGAAAAATAAGTGGCGCCGCCTAGAAGTGAGTAAAAGATCTCATAAAACAACATCTGGACCGGTGTGTTATAAGAGTTATTATTTTCAATGCATGTTTTTTCTTTAATAATAGAACATTTCGATCGAGTATAATCAATATGACATTTTATTTTCCTTCTACATTTTTTCATCGAAATAAAAATATAAGAAAATGGCACATGTTTGGAAATGTCTACTTATTTTTATATTTTTTATATTATTGTTTTGTTGTATATTGGCAATTTAATTATTAAAATAATAATGAAAAGGCTTTTATTCGATTTATTTAGATTTTTAAACGTCGTTCAGTGCCTTGAGTCTATATCCTTTACTGTTTTTGTGCAGTTTGTTTTAAAATTGCACTGAACTTATTAGTAATAATAATAAAATCAATGCGTGAATTATGTCTTTTTTTACAGTCTATGTGAGCAACAAACAAAATGTAAAAAAGTAAAAAAAAAAAAAAAAAGGAAAACATCAAAACCTAAACATGAAAAAAACACAGAACAGAATAAGGGAAAACCATAATATAATATAAAAAAAATCCACCTTGTTCATGAATTATGAGCAGCACACAAATATGTAAAAATACGGAGAAAGCTTAAAAACGAAATATGAAAATACACAACGGAAAAAAGAAAGTTGCTAAGGCTCTTCGAAAATTAAAAAATAATAACACACTATAAAATAACGACAATGAAATATTTCTCCACATGGCTGTTCGGCGCTTTTTAAGTTTCGGACTACAACTCCCATGAGCACTTGGACTGAATTTTGGCGCGGTTTTACGTTAGCGGCGGCCATTTTCTTTTCACACCTCCGTTTCAAAGACAGCCAACCAGCTCTCGGACTACAAAACACAGTTTCATTCAAAAAACTCCTCAAACTAAAACTTCCGAACACCACCGGAGAACCGTTCCAAGCGCGACTCGGACGCCGCTGCGTACATCGGGCCGAAGTGGAACTCGGAGGAGTGTTTATTTGAGCTGAAGTGGGTGTCTGTAGCGTGAAGCGATATGGCGACCGCAACCCCGAGCCGAGAGTCGAGCCGCGCGTCGGCCGCGCGAACGCCGCTGAGCCCCGCGCGGATCTCGCGCCTGCAGGAGAAACAGGAGCTGAGCGCGCTTAACGACCGCCTGGCCGTTTACATCGACCGCGTGCGTTCCCTCGAGCTCGAGAACGACCGGCTGCACGTTAAAGTCTCCGAGAAGGAGGAAGTCACGACCAGAGAGGTAACAACGTTACGGAGCCGTTCCTTTGTGTTGCTTTTACCGTCAAGAAATCTGCCTGTGCGTGCAATTTTCACTCCCAGAGTTGCTAAGTGTCGCGTTTTTCTGTTAAAACGGACTTCTAGTTGATATTGCTTGAGTTCAGTGTTTATTTTGTGCTTTTAGTGTGCGTTTAAACATTTACAACTTTCAAAGTGTGTTGAGCGTGATGCACAACATTTGAAAAATCGCGCGAGGAAGTCATGCATTTTGACACAATCAAGCCCTGTGCATTGAATAACGTGCTCTGCGTATGCAAATCCACGCACAAATCTGTACACAAGTGCATTGCATGTGAAAGGAAATGTATGGGAGATCTATAAAGTGCACTCAGGGAGTGGCCAGTGAATTGTGTCCATATGCTTCTAATTTGTGAGTTTTATTTTCATTTATACATGAGTTGATCGCTTTAGTCATGCACTTGTGTGTTAATATGCGTGTAAAAGCGCGTTAAAACCGCTCTAAGTGTGTGTTTAGAGTGTGTTTAGCGGGATTCCTGGACTTTTGAGTCTTGTCCTGGTGTGTTTGGGCGTTTTCCTCAAAGTTTGGGAGTGGCCAAATGCTCTTTTCAAACTTGAATCTGATCGCCACCATCTGCTGCCTTTGTTTTGAATGGAGACCACATCAAACTCAACCCCTCGTTTATCATAAATGCAAAAAGAAATAGTTTGAATGCAGTTTAACGTCTTGCATCGTCCTATGAAAGCATTGACATGCACATGTTTAGTGTTTTCAACTTCAACTGAGTTTATTTACAAGCAATGTCTGATAGTAGTTTATGGTTTTCATTTGAGACCTGTAGCATCCTGAAATCATCAAATAACTAATCATAGTATCATTATATTAATAAGTATCATTTTTGCATCATTGATATACTATTCTAGTTTTCGTTAATATTTCGAATCAGATTTAGTTTTTATGAAAGCCTGTTTCCGCCACAGTATTACCAAAGGTATTTGTGACTTATCTCTCAATTGTCTTTTACCTCGCAATTCTGAAAAAATATATAAATTGTGAGAGAAAAAGTTGCAATTACCTTTTGCATTTTTTATTCCATGGCAGAAAAAAAAACTATTGCAAGTTGTATATTTAAAATTGCACACACAAAAAACATAAAAATTTATCTTTAAGAAATTCAGACTTTTTTTTAATCTCAGAATTGCAAGTTTATTTCTTGTAATTCTGTTTACATATCCACATCTCAGAATTGTAAAAAAATAATATATATATATATATATATATATATATATATATATATATAAAATTAGCAATCACTTTCATTTAAAGTTTTAGTAATTTGTCCATTTTCTTAAAATAATTGCCTTTTTTTTATAAATTTGTAATGTCATTTGTCTTTTTTATGCCTATTTTGTATTTATAATTTATTTTTAGAATATTTTAGTACATCAACTTAAGCTAAATGAAAATACAGTATAGTATTTTTCATGTTTATTTAGTTGTTTTAGTTCTTCATCTTTAAATGAAAATGAGAAATGTTGCTTTGGCAACTAACTGGAAATATTTATTTCATATTTTAAGTTTATAAACTTAAAGTAATTTTATTATAACTCTTATATTGAATTTTTGTTCATGTTTATTTAAGCAAAGAGCGTTTTTTTTGGTTTTAGTTATTGATGATAACTCTGGTGTAAATCTCTGGCTGATGTGTGTGTCTGTTTTCTTCGTTCAGGTGTCTGGGATAAAGTCTCTTTACGAGGCCGAGCTCGCGGACACCAGGCGTGTGCTTGATGAAACGGCGCGTGAAAGAGCCAAACTTCAGATCAATCTTGGAAAAGCCAACTCTGATCTCGAGGAGGTCACCCGCAAGTGAGTACTGCTCTAAAACACACTTGTGATATGTAAAGACCAGCTGAATCCATTATCCTCGTTTAATTACCCATAAGGCTTTAAGTCAGTGGTCGTCTTAAACTTAAGTTGGTCTTAACTAACCTGACTCAAATCCGCTTCCATCTGCTGCTTTGAATAATGCCACCAGAAGATCAGCGTCTCAATCTTCTGTGTTAATACGCGGTTGTACTCGCCCACATTTGCTTCAGACTTCGTGTTTGGTTGATCTCGTTGCTAATGAGCGCATATAAACAGGAAGTCTGTTGCTGCGTGCTCGATTGTGGGTGACTATTTTAACCGCAGGAGTGTGTCACATCATGCTACCAACCTGCATTTGTCACGCAGATTTCACTAGTTTTATCTGCACTCGGGGGATTTTTCTTTATTCTTACAGGATTGAGAATCTCGATTGCATCATATGAAATGTTAGCAGAGCTTGTGTTGTAGCAACTGAAAAAATACAGGAAATTATTTGTAGAGGGATTAAACGTTTTGTTCATTGATAGGCGTGTTGAAACATGTGAAACCAGCCCACAGTATTATTATTATTATTATTATTATTATTATAACTTATTTTTATAGTATTTCTTGTGCTTATTTTAATTAAAAAAAGACAATTGTATTATTTTTATACTTTTATTATTGTTTATATGGTTTGCATTATATTTATATAATCTTTTTTTTAATTCATGTCTTTTAATGTAATTCAAACATTTCTATTGCTAATATTGATTATATTATAGTATTAATAAAAATTACAACATTATTTTATTATTCATGTGATTTCTATTTTTTTATTTTTACTTAAACATCTATATTTAATTATTTTATATTTAAATTTTATATTATTATTATTATTCATATTATCTCTTATCATTGATCTAATTGCATATTTTTGTTATAATACTTTTTTTGACCTTTTTTGTTTTTGTATTTTGTAATTCAAGTCATAACTTTTTTTTGTAATATTTAACATTTTTAATTAACATTACTTATAATAACTTATTTATTTTTGTAATATTTATTATTATTATCATCCTAAATTGTATAACTTTAATATTGTTATTTATTGTTTACATTTTGTAACTTTTACCATTTTATTTTACTGTAACTTGTTTATTTCTTATTTTGATTTATATCATTAATATTTTTATAACTTAATCATTACAGTGTTTCCCACACATAGACTAGGTATATTAACGGCCGCCCAAGTATATTTGGTGAGACATTTTTGTTATCTCTTCAACTTTTTTTTTTTTTTATCCGCCCGAGATAATGAAACCATCCGCGATCGATTAACTAGAGGAAAATCTCCCCTCGCCCGACGCGTTTCGTACTGCTCGTTCTGTGTGCTCAAGAACTGTCCACACTCCCTCAGACAAGCTCTCTCTCTTTATCTGTGGCGGGCCGCAACAATATCCACCGACGGCTGCCATCAGCTCCCGCCTCTCAAACACAAGAGCGCGACTTTAGCACAATATTTAGCAACTTTCAGACCCTTTTGGCGGCTTTTTTCCCACAACAGGTACAAACCGACAAACCTATTCTGAGCAGTGAGCGGCAGAGAAGCAGCGCATTCATTTGGCCGTAACGCAGCAAAATCGTCAGTAAATCATTAACAAAACAGCGTTTCCAAGCACCTGTCGCTTACTGACTGTTTGGACTTTTAAATATGATCATAATTCGTCTGTTAATATGCGCATAGTTTGTTACTCAGACGCAGGCAGTGCGCTGAATGAGACAAAACCGTAATACAGCCAAAACCACCGCATGTAGTCGCTTTTTAGTGTAAGTTAGATGTATATTGATGTTATCAGACGATGTCGCGATTATAAATCAGGATTATGATTTATAATCATACACACAAGTATAATAAGAGTGATTCCTGGTTAACATGTAAAATTAATGGTTCCTGTTTACTATTTATAGACTACTTGTTTTATGTATGACAACAGGAAATATAATTTGAACAGCTTTATTGGGCATTCAGTTGTATTAATTACAGTATGTGACATTTAGAACAGATCTGAAGTGCCAAAACTCGTCTGAACGCAAACTTGATGCAATGACGTCATGAATATGCAAATTAATGTGACGTCACCTGCCGCCACAAGTCCCACAAAATCCTGTGGGAAACACTGCATTATCAATATCATCATTAATTGTATAAATTAATATTGTTCTCATTTCATATATTTACATTTTATAACTTATTGTTTATATTTTTTCGTTACTGGAAATTTTGATGTTTATGTAATTAAATTCTTTATAACTAATCCATTATTATTGAATGTTTGAGTACAGTTAAGGCTTAATTTAATATGAGTTTAGTGAGATCAACATCTTTCAATGCAAGAATATAATAAACTAGTACATCTTCTTCAATAAAACATATTTTATTGATCTTTGGCATCAATAAAACATATTTGTTTGCCCTTTGGCATCAATAAAACATTTTTATCAGGCATTTTCTGTAACGTTCAGAGCTGGGTAGATTACTTACAAATTGTAATCAGTTACTGATTCTAGATTACATGACAAAAATTGTAATCAGTAACGTAATCATTACATTACACATTTTAGGTGATATAATCAGATTACTTTTGATCTAACTTGTTTATTACATTGATTTAGACAGGATAATTTTGTACCATAATGATGTAAAAATACAAATAGTGAGAAAATATATTCCTTTCATCGTAATTAACAACATGTTAGTGCATTAAACGTTATATTACATCAAAGTTTCCCAAACTGGGGTTCGTAAAGGAACTGCAGGGGGATTATGAGTTTAATGAAAGGCTAACAAGTAATTAAATCATACAAATTTAAATAAATCATACACTTACTAAAAAAGAAGAAATATTTTGTTATTCCTGCACGCCATATGACCATTAACCAATGTCAGAGAACTGTGAACATGCAAATGTGATACTTAATTATTCAAATATTTTTTTGTAAATCTCAGGGGTATTTAAATGGGTCACTGAATATGATTTCACTTTTTTTTTTACTTTAGTGTGTAATGTTGCTGTTTGCTCAAAGTTCAATGCAAAGGGAGATATTGTCTTTTACAGAATTGCTGATTGACCACCCTTTAAAATAAGTATATTAGGAGAAAGAGTTTCAGACGACAAAGTTTGAGAATGTCTGCAAATTAAAAGCAGACCCAATAAAGCAGGCTTTGACTTTTGAAATTAGAAATAATGTGAATTTGTGCATTTTAATGAGTTTGAAAGACAAAAGCCTTTCAGTAATACATAATAATACATGGTTAAATAACCTACTGAGTGATAATTCAAATAAAAACTAATGTGTTCATCAGTAGTTGATGCAATGTTGAAACACTTCTTAAACCTGAAATGATTTTTGTAAATCAGTGGTCAAATCCTCTGTCACCACCTGAATAATGACTGATCTCTGTGTGAATGTCCACAAATCTGGAAGATTTATTGAGTGTATAAGCGGTAGACTATTTTAGAAAGGAACAGTTAAAAGAGGAAATGGAGAGAATCAATAAATGATGAATAATTTATTTCTATTGTGTAAAATATGTAATCATGTAATCCATGAAAAAGTAACTGTAGTCTGATTACGAGTATTTTAAAATGTAATTTACTCTAATTACAAGTACTTAATTTTTGGAATCTGATTACGTAATCCAGATTACATGTAATCAGTTACTACCCAGCTCTGCGTATGATATAAAAAAAGCAATGCATTAAAACTGAACACAATGCTTTTTGATATGAAAACACATTAAGAAGCACATTCAAGTGTAATAGATAAATCATTGAATGAATTTAATGCACTAAAGATTGGTTTTGACTCTTTATTAATCCAAAGATTGGCCGTCTGAACTTGTTTTCCAGCTTTAAGAAGAAGGATGGAGACTTGGCTGTGGCTCAGGCTCGAATCAAGGAACTGGAAGCTCAATACAACAAGAACGAGGCGGCTCTCAACACGGCGTTCAGCGAGAACAAGTCTTTATCTGCAGAACTCGCCGACCTGAAGGCTCAGCTGGCCAAAGTAAGTCCCTCGATCCTCATTCAGCTTCCTTCGCTTCAGAATAACATCTAATGGAGGCGCTGGTCTCGCTGTTTCAGGCTGAAGATGCTCACGGCGTGGGCAAGAAACAGCTGGAGGCAGAGACGCTAATGAGGGTGGATCTGGAAAACCGTTGCCAGAGCCTGGCGGAGGAGCTGGAGTTCAGGAAGAGCATGTTTGAGGAGGTCAGTGCAGCTCGCTGTCGCTAATAAAAGAAAATTAAACTGCGCTAGGGGTGTGCGATATACCGTATTGACCCGAATATAAGATGACCCTGATTATAAGACGAACCCCCTTTTTCCAGATGTACATTTTGGAAAAAGGCTTTTTGAAAACCAAATCTTGTTTTTTTTTCTCATTAAAACAGTTTTCTTAAATTTTCATATTTTCTATTTTTCCTATTTTAATTATTGTTTTAAAAGTATGGTAAATACTGGTAAAATGTACCAACAATCACATTTAAAAATATACACACTTTGATATTCCATAAAAATAGCAGGTAGCCCATCTGAATTATATAATTATTCTATCCATCTCATAGTAGCCTACCAAAATGTTATTAACAGTAGAAGTGAAATCTTATTGTAGTCTTCAAATCTGCGTACTGTCTTACATTTTAAAATCACTTACAGAGGAAGTTTGGTCCCATCAGACTACAGCCACGACTGTAAGCTTTTCTTTTTCTTTTCACTCGCGTTCTTTACAACACACAGTACGTTATGTATTTCATGGCACATTCGTTTTACGTGAATTTAGTGCCACCTATTGTTGTGGGTGTATTATTGACATGTCAAAGTCTAGACCCTGAATACAAGTCGACCGCGTTTTTTCAGATGTATTTCCAAGAAAAAAACATTGTCTTATATTCGGGTCAATACGGTATATCATTGCGAAAATATCGGAATTGTACACGCAGTGCACGCACACATTACGTGATGAAGTCTAGTAGGTTAGACTAGTGCACATTTAGAGTGCGTTCATTCACTGCATGATTCAGTCTATTAAAATTAACACAATTCAAGATATGGGGGCAAAAAAATATATATACATTTATATAATTTTGATATAGTTGATCAATATCGCACAAAGAGTGCCGTTTTTTTCTCTCCAAAATTAGCATGATGATTTTTTTTACAACAGTTCAATAAACAAGAAGTGAATGAAGAGACTTAAGTTGTAGACACCATATTGGCTGTTTTCGACAAATAACTCCAAACACAGCCACAGCACTGTTTTGCGTCTCTGAGCAACTTAACAAAGTTTTGTTCCTGAATGAATCAACCATTTAAATGATTCGGTTAAATCGCAATGACTCACTTATTAACAGCGACTTGCTGCCACCTGCTGGTGGCTTTAATTCACATTTAAATGATCTTTTCATTAAATAATTTAAAATATCAGTGTTAAACCTTTTATGTATAGTATAACTTATTACTTTCTCAAGTCAAAGGTCGGCTCTAATGTGTATGTTTAATGCAGGAGGTGCGTGAGACACGCCAGCGTCGGGAGAAGCGCATGGTGGAGGTGGATTCGGGCATACAGCAGGACTACGAGTTCAAGCTGGCGCAGGCGCTGCAGGATCTGCGCAGACAGCACGAGGAGCAAGTGCAGATCTACAAGGAGGAGCTGCAGCACACCTTCAGGGCCAAGGTCAGAAACGCTAGATTTCCACAAAATTGCTTTTGGAAGCATGGTTTACTTGCTTTACTTACTTGTTTACTTACTTCCCTCTGCAGCTGGATAACGCCAAGGTGTCGTCTGACCTGAACGATAAGGCAGTGCTCACCGCCCGCGAGGAGCTGCAGGAAGCCCACATGAGGATCGAGGGCCTGAGCTATCAGCTCAGCGCTCTGCAGAAACAGGTACGCATGGCCTGCCGTGTCCTAAATAAAGTCACAGCATCTTCAGTCATAATACTTAGTTCCTGTGAATCTTCTAATCCATCAAGTATGCTTGGTTTTTAGGGTTAATGTTGCTTATAAACTCTTGCACTAGTGACGTTATGACAGGAGTAGGGCCTAGTTTTTATTTCAGTGTACTACATTGCCGCATGTACTTTTTCAGGCAGGATTTGCTCAGTGTTTCTGTAATACAGAAACTCGCATATGTGGCTACAGGTCCTTAAAAAAATTAAAAGGTTAACCCCCGGTTTCACAGACAAGGCTTAAGCCTAATCCCAGTCTAAAATCTAAGTCTGAGCTGTTTCAACTTAAAGAAACTTGCTCTGATTGATCATCTTATAATATATCAGTGCCTTTTTTTTGTCTCAAGGTGCACACCAGTAATGTTTTTTCTAAGCACGTTTATAAAAATTACTTAGTCTAAGCTCCGTCTGTGAAACCAGGCCTATAGGTCATAAAAATTAAGTAATTTAGTGATTTATTTTGGTAATAATGACTTTTTTTTTTTTTTAGGTTTTACATTATTTATATAAGTAACATTACATTTTTATTTTTATGTAATATATTATAATTTATATTTATGACATTATTTTTATATTTTATCAAGTGTATGAATGAATGAATGATAATAAATATTATATTTTCAATTTAAGTGATCTTAAACATTGGGGATAGAAAAACAGGAATCCCGATACAGCTTAATGTTTTTATTAAATATAGTAGGATTAAATAAACAGTAAATCATGGTCATTTAAAAAAAAAAGTCACAGTTTTTTATATATGTATCTATGTATGTGTGTGTATATAGGGATACACATCGAGTTATAAAGGTTTTAAAGTTTTAAGGCCTATAAATAATTACATAATTTATTAAATACATTTTAAAGCAAAAAATATTTGGAAACCTTTGTGTTCTAATAAATTTAATTTTAACTGTTTATTAAGGATGATAAATTAGGTACATTTTCATTGAGCCCCTAGAGTTTTTTTTTTTTTTATGTGCTCCGAATCGTCAAAATGTGCAGAAACTCAAAAGCTGCTGTCTAAATGTCCAAGTTGAAAGCCTTTTGAGTTGAAACTTCTGTTCTGTCTGTAGTTTTACAAGAAAACATCACACTGTGTTGTAACGCTGAGCAGCAGAAATGATCTGATGAATTGCTGCCTGTCATTCACAACATGTTTTTGTCCCCCCGCAGGCGTCTGCGGCCGAGGAGCGCATCCGCGAGCTGGAGGACATGCTGTCCAGCGACCGGGACAAGTACCGCCGACAGCTGGACACCAAGGAGCGCGAGATGGCCGAGCTGAGGGAGTGCATGCAGCAGCAGCTCAACGAGTACCAGGAGCTGCTGGACGTCAAACTGGCCCTGGACATGGAGATCAACGCCTACAGGAAGCTGCTGGAGGGCGAGGAGGACAGGTGAGCGTCTATAACACAGGTTTGAGTCATTCAAGTCATGGAAAAATGACAGGAATGCAGACCAAGTCAGCTGCCAACATAGACAGCATGTTTGGGCTTTTAGCTTTTAAATAATGTCTGTAGGGACCTATGATTTCTGCGATGTGGAATCCAGTCAAAAAACTGAATTTACTGTATTACGCGGAATGTCACTGAATTTGTCAGGAACTTTGGATGAATTAATCAAAAGTAGGTCATTACACTTAAATCGTGATATGGACTAGTATCTGCAAATCTGAAACCGCAAAAAGACTGTGTGAATGAATGGTGCAGACGTGCGGTTTTGTTTACTACACGCATACCGAAGCATGCGTGACGCTCGTGTTTTCAGCGTCTGCCGTCTCACTAAATGAGGACATAAATACACGAACAACATCTCCAGAACTGCTCTGAGAGTCACTTCATGAGCATTTTACCCTTTCATTTGAGTAAAACTATATAATATACACTCAGAAACTTAAAAGGTATTCACGGCAACCGTCAGAATAAAAGTCCGGTTTAACTTGAAGACATTGTGTCAGAAATATATTAACCTACTATTGTTCAGTAGAATGTACTACTACTAAAATTATTAAAATTATATTTTTTAAGGAATTATCACAAAACATTTCTTCCATGATTTAATTTTAACAGTAAATCCCCGTTGGTTGCCAAAAAAATAAAGTTTGTTTAATTTTTCTGATAACCAGAAAAACTTAAATACACAACAAAATTTCTGAGCAGAAAAAAAATTCATAAGGCTATTGTAGGAATCAATTTGACAAATTAAGTTGTTCTTATGCATTCAAATAATGTTAAAACACAGAATTTGATAACAATAAAACACATGGCGAGAAAAAATAAAACCTATTTATAGGGTCCTAAACTTTTAATAAATTAATCTGAAATTGTATAAGTTTCATGATTCTAATCAATTAGACATACTTTTTGATTAATAAATTTAAAAAGTAGTCCAGATAAATTAAAATGGAAAAAAATGAATTGAATTTCATTGGGCCCTATGTCTGAATTTGCTGTCTAATTGGCTCTCTAGGTTTTGTTCAAACAGGCCTGTGGCCAAAAGTGCTGCCTATTGAGAAAGCATCTCGGGCATCAGACATGCTTCAAAACCTAAGAGTCCTTTTCTACAAATGGAGACTTGTTAGGCAGCTTGTTGGCGTTTGAAATGCATTTAAACACATAGATTACTAGGTTTGTACAAGCCTGCGGCAGAAAACAGTATCAAGGTAGGAAGCTCACTTGGTTTCGTGACACATTCAAGCATTTAAATCAGCGATGCACACAAACTAGTTGTTTTTGAGCATTTTGCATCTGCTGATGGAGTTCTGGTAGCTGGTTATTATCATGGTTCATCTTCACGGATACCTGCGGTCCGTAACTTGTTCAGAAACGCTCATCAAACACACTTCACATTTTTGCGCTTCATACTTGACATACTCGACGTGCCGGAGGAGTAAGGTAGGTTCAGGGTTCCCACGCTTCTTGAAAGTACTTGAATTTCAGACATGGATTCAAGGCCTGGAAAGTACTTGAAAATAAACATAGGTCCTTGAAAGTGCTTGAATTAAATTTGAAATAAATTTTGTTTATGTCGCTATTTCAAAAATTGTCCTATATGTGCTGTCAAAGACAGAACAAAACGGCACTAATGATTGGGGTGGAGATGGGGTAGCGCAGGGGGAAAAAAAACTTTGCGTGTGTTGATGCGCAGCCTAGAGCCCTGCGCGGGACAGTTTTCTTATGCCTGCTCCCGCTGAGTTTCTGACCATTAACCGCCCACTCCTGCAACGTGTGTGTCCCGCTCCCGCAAACATTCTAATATTGTGTATAATTTTCGCGCTATCAATATGCGGGGTATTGAAATCAAATTTGAATGTGCGCTCGCAGTTCACGTTCGATTTCTCGATCACGCGCACTCTGTGTAAAGTGAGCACATCTTACAGTGTGTGCATAATTATTAGGCACATTGATATTCTGATCATATTTTTTTTTCTTTTCAAGCACATTTTACCAATATCAAACCACATCAATCTTAATATCTACTATTAATTTTGTATTTAGTTATTTATAAGTGATATATAATTGTCCATGAAGGCTGGAAGTGAAAAACTACTTATATTCAGGTGTGCAGAATTATTAGGCAGGTTTTCTTTTACAGATCAAATGAGCCAAAAAAGAGATTTAACTCCGACTGAAAGTCAAAAATGATTTAATCCCCATGAGAAATATTCAAAACTAATGCAATACAGAAATTGCAAAGTTAAGACATAACCATTGGTCAGCAAAATGCTCATTGGGTCAGCGTGGTCAGATAAAAATGGGTGGACAATAAAAGGTGCATGTTAACTGCAAAAGAAATAGGAATTAATATGAAGAATTAGGTGTAAAACCATCGGGAACCATTTACTCTCCAGCACTACCATTTTCCAGAACGGCAACCTTCCTGGAGTCTCCAGAATTACAATGTGCCAGGTTCTCAGAGACTTTGCTTGGGTAAAAAATCCTAAAAAATGACCCTCACTTAATAAGAATAACATGCTGAAGTGTTGTGAAAGAATTTACAGTTTAAAAGCAAATAGAAAGTCCTATTTTTTATTTATTTTCTTTATATATTTTTTGCAGATTTGCACATGTACAAGGTTTAAAATGTTCATGAAATGCTTTCAAAAAATATTGAAGTTTTGAGCAGCTGCATGTTTGAGCACCTGCATTCCTCTAGGTCAAAGATGAAAAAATGGGGTTTACAATAATAATTTTAACTTGAGTTTACAACCCCAAATCAGAAAAAGTTGGGACAGTATGGAAAACGCAAATAAAAAAAGAAAGTAGTGATTTCTAAATTTACTTTGACTTGTATTTCATTGCAGACAATATGAACACAAAATATTTCATGTTTTGTCCGGTCAACTTCGTCATTTGTAAATATACATCCTTTCCTGTCATTCAGACCTGCAACACATTCCAAAAAAAGTTGGGACAGGAGCAATTTAGGGCTAGTAATGAGGTAAATTGGTTAAATAATGATGTGATTTGAAACGGTTGATGTCAACAAGTGATTGTAATTATGATTTGGTACAAAAGCAGCATCCAAGAAAGGTCTAGTCCTTTAGGAGCAAAGATGGGCCGAGGATCGCCAGTTTGCCAACAAATACGTGAGAAAATTATTGAAATGTTTAAAAACAATGTTCCTCAAAGAAAGATAGGAAGAGATTGGGATATTTCACCTTCAACAGTGCATAACATAATTAAAAGATTCAAGGAATCTGGAGGAATTTCAGTGCGTAAAGGACAAGGGCGCAAGCCTAAGCTGAACAACCGTGATCTCCGATCCCTCAGGCGGCACTGCATCAAGAATTGTCATTCATCTATAAGCGATATCACCACATGGGCTCAGGACTACTTTGGCAAACCTTTGTCAAGTACCACAATACATAGTTACATCCACAAATGCCAGTTAAAACTGTACTGTGCCAAAAGGAAGCCCTATGTTAACAGTGTCCAGAAGCGCCGTCGACTTCTCTGGGCTCGGAGGCATCTGGGATGGACCATCACACAGTGGAAACGTGTACTGTGGTCAGATGAATCAGTATTTCAGGTATTTTTTGGGAGGAATGGACGCCGTGTGCTCCGGACCAAAGAAGAAAAGGATCATCCAGACTGTTACCAGCAACAAGTCCAAAAGCCAGGGTCTGTCATGGTATGGGGTTGTGTCAGTGCCCTTGGCAAAGGTAACTTGCACTTCTGTGATGGCACCAAAAATGCTGAAAAGTACATAGAGATTTTGGAGCACAATATGCTGCCTTCAAGAAGACATCTTTTCCAGGGACGTCCATGCATATTTCAACAAGACAATGCAAAACCACATTCTGCACACATTACAAAGTCCTGGCTGCGGAGGAAGAGGGTACGGGTACTTGACTGGCCTGCCTGCAGTCCCGACCTGTCTCCAATAGAGAATGTGTGGCGCATTTTGAAGCGCAAAATGCGACAACGAAGACCCCATACTGTTGCCCACCTTAAGACTTGTTTGCAGGAAGAATGGGACAAAATTACACCTGAAACACTTCATCACTTGGTGTCTTCAGTCCCTAAACGTCTTTTAAGTGTTGTGAAAAGGAATGGCAACATTACAAAGTGGTAAATGCTTTACTGTCCCAACTTTTTTTGGAATGTGTTGCAGGTCTGAATGACAGGGAAGGATGTATATTTACAAATGACATGAAGTTGACCAGACAAAACATGAAATATTTTGTGTTCATATTGTCTGCAATGAAATACAAGTCAAAGTAAATTTAGAAATCACTACTTTCTTTTATTATTTGCGTTTTCCATACTGTCCCAACTTTTTCTGATTTGGGGTTGTATTTATTAATGAGTAACGTCTCTGAGAGAATGCAAATTTTTAATGTTAACAGGTTTTACCATGTTATTACAACATTTAACCACTTTTTATTAATTTAAAAATTCTTTCAAATTTTAATCTTGTACAAGAACTACAGCAAAAACCAGTTTGATGCACATTTTATTAATATTGTAGAAATTGTACATGAATATTATTCATATGACTTCAATGGATTTCATTAAATTCCTTTGAACAGGACTGCTCAAAACAGTCTAAATTTATGAAACCTACACATTCAAAACATTATTACTCTGAAATTTTTAATGTAAATGTTAAGTGTAAATGAAATGTTAAGTCCTGTAAGGTCTTTCATGATTATCAAGAGCTGATAAAATGTAAAAACTGTAACTTGAATGCAGTGTAAGTTGGTTTGGATAAAAGTGTCTGCTAAATGCATAAATGTAAATGTTCATGACACTACATATGCTGGCGTGTGAATTTGATAGGTGCTTGATATAAAATAAATGGTGCTTTAAAAAGTCCTTGAAAGTCCTTGAATCTGGTGTTCATGAAAGAGTGGGAACCCTGTAGGTTGTAAAATGTCTTGCTGGAATGATAATTGTGTCTCGCTCGTGCGCGAGCAAACCGATAGTGGCACTGTCGAAAAACGAGAGGTCAGAGAGTTCATTTAGTATGAAGACTTGAAGACCAGCAGGCAGCTAGACCGTCTTGAAGATTGAGACATAGTCTGCAGTTGAGATATTTGGAGTGCAGATGATAGGAAGGAAAGGTAAGATGACAGCGTAGTTGCATAAACAATCGTTTTCATGGTGCAGTTGCCCATTTATTGTTCTTACTCACTTTTTACTATCATTATATGTGATTTAGCACGTGCGTCCCGTCTCCTGTAGGCTGAAGTTGTCACCCAGCCCGTCCTCTCGGGTCACGGTGTCCCGCGCCACAGCGAGCAGCACTTCTGCATCTTCACGTAGCACTCGCGCCAAGAGAAAGCGCGTGGAGCTGGAGGAAGCGTCCATCATAGCTCCTAAAGTCCAGATCAGCCAGGAGGCCGAAGCCACGGGCAGCGTCAGTATCGAGGAGATCGACCTGGAGGGGAAATCTGTGACCCTCAGGAACAACTCTGACAAGGTACGGTCAATGGGGAGCTTTTGGGGAAAATAAATACGTCACTTCAGTTTCACTTCATGTTTTAAGGGAAGACGGACTGTGACGCATACTTTATTGGATTGTACTGTTTTTAATGTAAATAGACAACGGTTTTATTCAGGTGTGATTAACTGATTTATTTAATGTATCACCTGAATGCATTTTAGAAGTTTTGTCTAGTGTACATCTAAAATGTTCTACCCCGATTCCATTTCCTGTCAATGCTTAAATGTGTTACCAGAGGGGGGCGCCAACATAACAAATTAATCAACCAATTAAACAGGAATATTTATGAAATACTCAATTAAATAATACAAACAAATAATTATCATGATTTAACATAACTTAAAGTTCATCCAGGGCCAACAATAAGGCAACACAAAATGAAAACAAAATATTAAAGTTGCCATAATAACTTTGTTTATTGTATACCTTGTGTAATTTATTCAGAGATCGCCATGAAAATAGCCTTGATGCTGGCATGGTATTAAAAAGTGAATAAATAAATAAGTATATTTAAGGGAAGACGCTACAGGTAAAAGCACAGATTTTTCTCATGCATTGGTCAGTTTTAAAATTTTGGCTTTTCATAAAGTGTTGTTTTCTGACTAGTGGAAAGAAAAGGTCTAAAATACTTAAGTGTTATTGCACTTGCAGTTGATTTTAATTGCAGTACATTTACTTTTTTTCTCCACTTCAGCAGCACTTACACCAAACTTAAGTTTTATTTCTATCTGTATACTGAAGTTTTTTTTATAGAGGGGTTTTTTCATATATCAGTCACCTGATTTTATAACATTTTATTCATAAAATTCTCTTTTTTTTTCTGGTTTTTGACAGTATTTTCAGATTTATGGATTGACAAAAAGGAATCCAAAATCTCCTATATATATAAAGAAAAGTTTAACTCCAATATATCAACAAATATAAATTTTGAACCTGGCTTTATCCATTTCTGTTCTGAAAATATATGCATATTAGTGCAGATTTAATTAGACGTAATCAATCAACTGGGGAAGTATGGTATGGAAGCAGGTTTCCACCACTGAATTAAATGTTTAAAAAAAGGTTATTTCTACTTTTTATCACAATTCTACCTTTTTTTTTCACAGAAATGCGAGATATGAACTAAAAGTTGTGAGTTATAAAGTCAGAAATGTTAGAGATAAATTTGCAATTCTGACCTTTTTTATACCTCACAATTATGGCTATTTCTCAGAATTGCAAGTTTCTAAAAGTCAGAATGGTGAGAAGTTGTAATTACCTATTTATTTATTCAGTGGCAGAAACAGGCTTCCATAGTATGATGTTTATTAGCTAATATTTTTACCATGTGGTGCCTTGCTTTACAAAGGAAAAAAGTATTTCATCATATATACATATACATATGTATGATGAAATACTTTTTACACATGTATATGTGTATATATTTCAATTTTTTTCAAATTTAGGATCAATCTCTGGGCAGCTGGCGACTAAAGAGACAAATTGCTGATGGAGAGGAAATCACCTATAAATTCAGTCCCAAGTTTGCCCTGAAGGCCGGCCAGACGGTAACGGTAAGCGAACGGGACCGTATTTCATTTAAATCCATCTCAGGACGTTGACTAGATGTTAAACTGTTGGTTCTGTGAAAGGTGTGGAGCGCCGATGCCGGCGTGTCCCACAGTCCTCCTTCAGACCTGCTGTGGAAGAGCCAGCGCTCTTGGGGCACCGGAGAGAAGATCCTCACCTTACTGGTTAATTCCAGCGGAGAGGTATGAAGAATAAGAACATATGTCTGGCTTTTCTTTCTTTGTTTTTGAATCCAATTATGATATGTGAACTTTGGTTTCCAGGAAGTGGCAAAGCGTACCGTCACGAAAAGTGTGATAGAAATGGAGAACGGTGATGATGAGGAGGGAGACTTTGGAGACGAAGATCTCTTCCATCAGCAGGTTCGTTAAAGCAGAACTTAATGTAAAACAGCGATCTTGAGATGTTATATCATAACCAAACTTTCTCTTGTTTGCAGGGCGATCCAAAGACCCAAACCAGAGAATGTGCCGTCATGTGATGGAGTCGCACACCTTTTAGTATTTTCCTTCCCACAATTCGGTCTTTTTTGTAGAGCCACTACTTTTGTATTCTTCGAATCATGAGTTCATAACGCCCCTCCCTCGATCCTTTATTTGTACGGACCTCATTTGTAAAGCCAGTTAATCTTGAGCTGCGATACTATTTTTCAGCTGCCGCTCATCAATGAATAGTCTTTCCAGACGGCGGTGACATCCCATTACGTACCGAGAATGAGTCAAACGACCTGAAATTAGAGAGTATTTGTGCGAGCCGGTGACTAACGTATCTGCATATTCATGTCAATGAATCATGCATGTTCTCGTCACCGCGGGGTTATGAATGGGGGAATTATTATTGTTCTGTAGTGCAGTATAGCCCGTAACTGACAGCTGTCGCTTAGCAAACCTTATGTTTTTGTGCTTCGCCAACCAGATGAACAGGGTGGAAACGAAACTAGATTATTCTAAATGACCATCTAAACGTCATGTGTTTTGATTCTTGCTTTACATAGTGTTATGAATGTTTGAATCAGTGACTGACTCGTTTGAGATCCCCGCTCAACCTAAATACATAACATGCACAAAAGGTAACCAAAATGGTACTTTCTGATGAGTACAATGTAAAAAGATTTGGAGAAGCTACTCAATTCAGTATTCAAAGGAGTTCCGAGTTCATTTAAATATTCAAAACATTTTCAAATATTCAGTTTGAATGTAGTGTTAAATTTGAATGAATTTAGCATTTGAAAAATGGTTGTTGAATTCTGCATTGAAATTGGACCTGAATCGGCACACTTTTACAAAAGCACAGATGCTCGTGCAGATTAACCAAAGAAATAGATGATGAATGAAACCAATTTGACTTGTCAAATTTGCCTTTATGTCTTGCTTTGCGCAATTTGCAAACTTGAGACACTCTGAATAAACTAAAACCTTTTAGTTGTCGAATCCAGTGAGTAATCTGCATCCATCCACCCTGTCGATTCTGTTGCATTTAAGTTTTAAAACTCTTACTTTTTTTATTTTAAATGTTTCTCAGACAATTATGCATGCAGCAGATATTTTTTATAAGAAACTGATCTGAGTGTTACTGTGAGCTCTAGGGTTGATGCTTCAATCTTTCAGACAAACTGCGTAATACTGTAGTTTGTTTTTTAGCTACAATCATATATTTTTGATAGTTTTTTCCTCAGGATTTTTAAAGCCCTAGTGCACAAGAATCTTTAAATGCATTTAAAATTGACATTAAACGTCTTATAAATTTGTGAATATATCCAGTGCAGTGTGTACAAAAAAATTGACCTGGGAAACATTTTGATAATTTCTTTCTTTTGTAAGGTAATGCAGTGTGTAACTATTTTGTTATTTTAATGGGGCTATCATTATCTACATGTTTACTTTTTAGGGTTCTTTTGAAGGTTCTGCAAGAACAAATTGTTTGATAATGTATCAATTGAGGCACACAGAATTGTGTAACATTTAAGTGAAATTAAGCTCAAGTAAAGTTGTATTTGTGTACGTTTGTTACTTGGCCTCTGAGCTAATAAAATCTACCTTTTTGTTTAGTTTTTAACATCATGTGACGTGAATGGAAACTTTTTCTTTGTCAAACACTCCACATCTGTGAATTTTAAATTTAGCTTCTTTTAGTTGTGTACACTGTTTTCAAGAGGAAAGTAATTTCCTTGTTCAGGTTTTATTAGACAGGGCTGTGACTTATGTAACGGATACAATGTGCTTTGGTGTATTTAATACGAAATTGTCAATCTGTCAATAATCTACTGTAAAGTAAAAAATTGCTATTTGAACTACCATCAAAAGCATACAAATGTGAGTTTTTAAGGCTGTAAAATTGAGCCATAAATTGTGAACTATGAATCCAATTTGTTATGGGGTAAATTGTATGAAGGCTTTTGAAGGCCTACAAGAGGAGGGCGCATGCCAAAAGTGTCTCATTAATTGTGATCTATTTTACTCTGATTTGTCTTTTTTGTATGCA